>CAJPIZ010000648.1:0-17428 GCA_905368565.1 Medioppia subpectinata
GTCTCGGGTTGCAGTATAACCAGCAGTGACTCCGGTCTGGTCTCGGGTTGCAGTATAACCAGCAGTGACTCCGGTCTGGTCTCGGGTTGCAGTATAACCAGCAGTGACTCCGGTCTGAGTAGTAATAGATATAAAATAAACCCCTTCTAGCCTAACCACGCCCACTTACCGGTGGGCCCGTCGGAGGCGAATGTAACGCAATACAAAATACGCATAGAGTTATGCAATACAATGCATTTCAATACAACGCAATGCATATACGTGGCATATGTTATAAGTGGGTCACAGCACAGAAAGCAGTTCTCTGCTATGAAATACATGATATGATATGATATATGATATGATATGATATATACAATGATATTATACAATGAAATAATAAAATACAAAAATACAATCAACTATAATAAGAGTTAAATTTAATATAAAATTCAATGCATTATATTAGTATAATTATATATAATTACAGATAAGTATATTTAATGCACAATTGTTGTATATAATTAATTTTACAATTTCACTCAATTATTGCCAATTAAAAAAACATTATATTGCAACATAATTTCACATTATATTGTGACACACATTTGTGACCCAATTTTAATTGTTAATGTTTTTCAATGACGGCATGACCAGAGGGGGTCTATATGGGTCTCAATAGTAATATAACGCTAACCCCCCTCTGGCCCACCTCAATGGGGGTCTGAGGTATCAAAAAAATTAATTTCTATATTGTATGTTATAATGATGGTATAGTCAAGTAGTTAATACTAGTATATCTCTACGCCTCCTGTGGGCCTCCTAAAAGGGGTTTTGGTGGAAAAAAACATAAAAAAGTCACTATACGTTATTCTAAGCATACACTAATGTACTTTAAGTTAGTATATCACGACGCCTCCTCCGCCCCTCCTAAAGGGTGTTTAGGTAGCAAAAACCCAACTATACGTTATTGAAGGCATATAGTGATGTACTTTGCACTAGTATATCAATGACTTTCCGGAACGCCTCCTAAGGGGGTCTAGGTGGCTAAATATGATAAAGTATATCAATAAACCCTCAAACACCTCCCAAACGACAATCGATACATATATGACCCCTTGTGTCTACACCTTGACCATATCACAGTTAGACATCACTGCGCATGTCACGTATCCAAGGCAACCATATGGCAAAAGGAGTGGTATAGCTATACGCGCAGCGCATTTGACCCGCATTTCCAGTTTAACTCTTGACTAGTGAAGTACGTTATATTGCATACAAATTCACAGCAACTCATCGAGAAAATAATGTAAGTCTCATTAAATACTAGATTTTTACTGAATTATTAGGACTTGTATTTATTTCACTTGAAATAATTTTGAGCGAAAAAATACAAGTCCTGATAAATACTAATTTTTCACTATTTATCAGGACTTGTATTTATTTCGCTCAAAATTATTTCGAGTGAAAAAATACAAGTCTAAATAAATAGTAAATAAATCAGGATTTATCAGGACTTGTATTTTTTTGGCGACAAACACTTTTTTTTGTGAAAAATATTACAAATCTTATTAAGTACTAGATTTTATTGAATTATTAGAACTTGTATTTTTTCACTTGAAATAATTTGACGCGCGAAAAATACAAGTCCTGATAAATACTGATTTATTCACTAATTATTTGGACTTGTATTTTTTCACTCGTAAAAAATTTTGAGCGAAATAAATACAAGTCCAAATAATTAGTGAATAAATCAGTATTTATCAGGACTTGTATTTTTCGCGCGTCAAATTATTTTTGTAGAAAAATAAGTCCTAATAAATACTAATTATTCACTATTTATTATAACTTATAATTTATTAAATGCAATATATATTAATTACAGAACTATGGCGTATAAATTCAAAGATATTGATGCTTTTCTTATCCCGCTCACTGGGATCTGCACTACCGGTTATCTCGATAACCTTCACCAACAACTGACGGCTAAGGCCAAAGAGATTGGTATTTATACTCTTGTAAAATATAATGTATATATATTGATTAATTAATATATTTTATATATTTTAGCTATGCATAAGAAAAACGACAATCTCATTACTGTTGAGTACGTTAAAGGGCTCACATTGTGGGCCCCAACAACTAAGATATACGGCGACGAGACAGGGTGTCCGAAGAAAGGACGGCCCGTCGCAAAAACATACGTGTCGAAGGAGTTTGTCGAAGACTCCGATTCAGATAACGGCGGCGACGACGACGACGAGTCGACAAGTAATCCTTCGACACTGTCAGAGATCAGCGAAGCGCCCACCGAGACAAACGAGTCGGTAGTTGAGATAATGTCTGAGGCCGGTACAAGCAATGTAAGTGACAAAAAGAAAAAGAAAAAAAAGAAGAAAGACCGCAAAGACAAAAAGAGCCGGAAAAACAGTAACAAAGAAGGGGAAAAAAGTAAGAAAAAGAAGGATAAAAAGAAAGACAATAAGCGAAAGAGTACAGAGGTTATAAGTGAAGTAACTCCCGAAACAGCACAAGAGATCTTTGGTGATATTAATGACATATCATCCGATGAAGATCAGCCGATAGACTTGTCCACCTCTTCCACTGCGGTAGAAGAGACGGCTGATGCGTCACTTGAAGAGCAGTCGGAGACTTCCCTTAACACCGGCCAATCGATTGAGGACTCGACCATCAATCCGATATCTGAAACCGCTGCTGACTTAGAGGCTTCATCAGACGTTGCGCTTATTATAGACACAACAGTCATCGAGGTCTCTACAGATGAGCCGCTGACTGAGGCTGACGTGGCAGTTAATAACATTCCCGGACACACATTTACTCGCGAGGGGTTCGATCCAGTGGTTCACGCGATACCTGTTGGCCCGGTGTCTTGCGATGAGGCACAAGCCACCAGGAATAGCACATTGACTCCAGTGTGTTCAGGACATATAAACTTCTTGAAACGAAAGGTAGGCTCTTAATTACAATTAGTTAATTACATGTTTACTAATTAATTGATGTTTGTTATTCATAGACTCCTCCCACCCCTGCGGAAACAATTGGTGGAAAAGAGCCGCGCCTAGAGGCTGTGGAACAACGCATTGGCAATCTTGAGGAAATGCTTAAACTTATATATGCTAGTGTTAAAAAATAATCATTTATAATCATTTATATATCTATATATATATTATATTATAAATATATATATCAATGTATAATCTATGGTAATGGACTTGGACAATAAATTGTATTCATTTAATGTGTTGTATTATTTCTTACATAAAATAGGTGTCGCTTTTAAAGTCATGCGTAGTATACTATAGTTATGTATATAAATGTTGAGTTAGGATTTTATAAGACTCATAATGGCTACAGATACAGTACAGTGTGGTCTATGTTTACTGCCTGTCTCAATATCTGATGCTATTACACATATTTCTGATTGTGTAATAGACGGGAATTGTCAAAAACTTAAGAGAAGTGAAGTATACAAAAAGTATAACTTATTTTGTCAAGTTGTGAATTTGTTCTATGTCGGTGCTGTTGAATGTGTAAACTGCGATACTCTAAGTTTGAAAGAGTTTGTTCTCTCAATATACGAGTACTTTTATTATAAAACTGAAATTGCGCGTACAAAGCGTTCAGTAATAAAAGTTGATTTAGATAAAAACTTTGACAGTCTCTGCAAAGCCGCTCTTCTGTCGATTGAAAAGCCCGAAGACCACTTCATTAATATCCCGAACAAGTTCTCCGAAAAAGACTTGAAACGACACATACACATCCGTAACATTGATTTTCTGTTTGACTTGGAAATTCAGTGTCTGTTGGACCTCAACAATCACACAAAGTAACCGCAATTAAAGCAAAAGGTATGGGTGTTTTGACGCATTGGACGCCCGACCAACACGCACAGTATGCGGATAGAGATTACCATCAAAGATGTGTATTTTGCCGCAAGAATTATCATTTAACACAACTGGCAAAACATATGATAACTTGTGAAATGCGTAAAAATGCCAGAAGTTTAAGTTTCAAACAAAAATATTACGAAGTGATACTGCATTTGTTTAAGTACGAATGCCAGCCTTGTTATCTAACTTGGGAGCCGAGTCCGAGTTATATATCGCGCGACGAAAGACGGCGAATGTCTCGAATCATCCGGAGTTATTGGCAACTAAAGGGTATTTCGTTCACCGGCCGGCTTTGGCATCGTATACTTGACGTATTCAAAGCGTTCAAGTATATCAAATGTAACCGATGGTTACCGAACGAACAGTTTATGAGCCGCTTTCCGTCTTATGTCCAGTACTTGTTCATGGAAATGCATGTTGATATATATTCTACCGAAATTAAAACCATTGGCCATCAAGACATTGTTGACAAACTTCGCATAAAGTTAATTCAAGTCACCGATGAAATCCCAGAGTTTGGCAGTTGGCGATTCACAGCGAGAGAGGACCGAAGATATATTGGCCAGCAGCCCAACTGGGGTCATGACTTTGCGTTGGCCCCGAATGAAGACGGCCTAATTCTTAATGAGTGACAAATTTAATATTAATCATATTATATTATTGTATACTTACATTAACATTTAATATATATATAACTTACTTATATTATTACTTATATTAATTTACTTATATATTTTATATTACTTATAATTATTTACATTTTGTATTATTAAATATCAATAAAAATATATTTGAAAATATATCAATTAATCATTATTATTGCGCAACTCGAATTATGCCCCGCCTTCACTTATGTAAAAGTAGAATATATAATGTAATGTTTTATAGTTAAGACTATTACTTTAATCATGGTAGACGAGATAGTATTTTGCAATCTCTGCGCGCGCAATGTACCCGTACTTACGGTTACAGAACATGTCATTAGTTGTGTAATTAAAGCATCTACAACTGATGGTATTGTAGGCATCAATAAAGCTTATGATAAGTATCATATCTTATGTTTTATTCTAAATTACTTGCCAAAGTTTGACTGCAGAGTCAATGTTCGAAGCGAAAATAACTACAAATTTATATTTCAGATATATAAACACTTTTATAATGTTAACATGAAAAAGCCATATTTGTCACCATTAATTGGTGTTAACACGTTATGTCGTGTTGTGTTATCGCAGGTCGAATACCCAAAGAGCCAGTATTTGAAACTTATACCAGGTATTGAATATAATGATTTTGCTAATAGTATGCTCGCCTTATGTCTTACCAATATCTTTGCGCCGGCACAAATTTATGATCTTCAAGCGCATGACTTCAATTGTTAGACTCCGCCTCTAATATGAACAATATAAATTCAGCGAAGTTTGTCTTATTTTGTCATTCATTGTTTAATCATGGACTGGAAAACACTTTACGAGATCCCACTGACAACCAAATGCATTAATGATAAATTATGCGAGAAAAAAGCTAATATTATACAAGGTGTATTTTATAACACTAAAGATAACATCCGAACCGGTTATCGTATTAACAGGTTGGAAATACGCGTTATTATTGGCGGCACTACCAATGGCATTGGCATAAGCTTTTCGCACTCGGAGTTTCAATGGCTGATTCAATTTTTAAAAAGCGGACTGGACAAGAGCATATTGACCGGCAAAAAAACCATGACTGGTATGATTGTTGATGGCAAATTTTCAATTGTTTCAATTGAAAACGACAAGAGTTACGGAGTAGTGCTTAACGATGAGGATGTGGCGTATTTGGCAAATCATGAGGTAATGTTGGACTTTCTCCTCAAGCATCAAAATCTGAAAGGCGCCCAACTCCAAGAGATGGTACAGGACTTATACGTTTCGGTGTTGGGAAGCGAGGTTCAAGCGAAAATTAAAGCACTGTGTCCACCGTGCAATAATAAAGGCAGTATTAAATGTATTTGTACTGATTATTTCAAAAACTTTGAAAAGAAATACGAGTTATTGGCCGAGGTATTGGCGTACACTTCACTTGATTTGGATTTCAAAGGTCGGTTTATTAAACTGATGAATCTGATGAACGTTGTCGAGGCGGACCGCGTTTTGCAGATACAAGTGGTTATACCTGATTTGAAGAAGAACTCGATCATGCTTATCAACAAGCTTTGCGTGTATTTGGACATAAAGGAAGGGATAGCGAACACATTGGACAAGTTGTTCACCTACTTGGACAATTCATCGGACGTCACAATGCAATCATTCACCGCCCCTTAATTGGCTCCGCCTTTAATTATATTACCTATTTAATCACAATTTATATTTAATTTACTTTTATTATTGTATAACCATATAATCGTATAACATGGATCCATTTATACATAGCGATATAGTTAGCGAAACTAAGACTTATAGTCGAAAGTTTAAAGCTTATAGTAAAACTATCACTGTTCATTTATATTATGATACAGATAGAGAAAATGTAGACTTATTGACTATTATTGATGAAATAAAATCCGTTTTATCCAATGTCTTAGACTTAATTTTGGGTGAATTCAACGACACTGATATGGTAAGAATATCAGTACGAAACGAGGAGTTGGAGCGCGAAATATTTATACCGTTTCGTGAAAAACAACACTTCAATGTCGACGTGCTTATGAATGAGATAATTAAAGTGTCTCAAAGTAAGCGAGAGTTTCTCTTATATGGACTGTTGGAAGTAAACGTTTTTGCCGTTGAAAAACCGTTGGTTGGAGGGAAGAGAGAATTGTCGTACTTAAACATCGATACCTGGCGACGGAATTCAAATAAGGTAATACCGGTCAAAAGTGATGGGATATGTTTAGCGCGAGCGATTGTTTTGTCAAAATATTATGCTGATGGCGCTCGGAATATTCATTGGAGACGTATGCGCGATAATACGGGAAATCTGCAAACTCTGAAAGCATTAGACTTATGCCAACTTGCTGGCCTAGAGGTTAACAGTATTGGTTTTTCGTATGATTGCTTTGAAAAATTTCAAAAGGCATTAGGCCAAGATTACCAATTGATTATTGTCGCGCCGCCCAAACAGTTTATATTTTCAGGACAGTACGCTGATAAGCAAATATATGTATTAATTATAGACAATCATGCTGACTGCTTACTTTCAATTAAGGCGTTTTTAAAATGCAACTATTTTTGTAAAGTTTGTCTTAAAGGGTATATGAATTTATTATCACATAAATGCGCAATAATTTGTAAATATTGTTATACAATATCTAATTGTGTTGAAACCAAACGAATTGATTGCCAGACGTGTAATAGATTTTTCATTTCAGAGCAATGTTATGATAATCATATAAAGAAAAATTTATGCAAGCAGTATCGATATTGCAAAGAATGTAAAAAGCTTGTTCAAGGGAAAATACATTATTGCGGCAAAATCAAGTGTAAAAATTGTAAAAACTATGTTCAACAATCGTACCATGAATGCTATATATCACCGAACAATCCAGAGGATATTGAATCAGATGATGTCAAATTGAAAATATTTGTATTTTATGATTTTGAATGTCATATAATAACAACAAAAAATGGCGATAGAATACATCAGCCAAATTTATGCTGCATTGAAGTGGTATGTGATTACTGTTGGGATCAAAAGCAAAAAGATAAAGTTATCAAATATTGTCCCTTTTGTCGTGGCGAGTCTCTTGAATTTGTCGGTCTTCAATGTGTCGAGAACTTTTTGAAGTACCTCTTCACAGATTTAGGATCAAAATTGAAAGAACTTAAGAAAGTCACTAAAATGAAAGACGATATAAAAGTTAAAGTAATTGCCCATAATAGCAAATCATATGATTCGCAATTTATTATTAAATACTTTCTTAATAATAATGTCAAACCAACAGTTATTAAAAAAGGAAACAAAATCATAAGCTTAAGATATAAAAATTATAATTTTATCGATTCGATATCGTTTATACCGATGGCATTAAAAAATTTACCAAAAACATTCGGTATCGCAGATTGCCAGAAGGGAGATTTTCCACACTTGTTTAACACACCTGACAACTGGTATAAAATGCTGGACACTTTGCCGCACATTAATCATTACCAAATAAACCTTAAAAAGCCGAACGAGCGCTATGAGTTTATTAAATGGTATAATTTGAATAAAAATAACAAATTTGATTTTCAAGCAGAATTAATTAAATATTGCAAGAATGACGTGACAGTTCTAATGAAAGCTATAATGACATTTAGAGACATGTGGACAAAGTGTTTCGGTATTGATTGCTTTACGCGATGCATTACTTTACCCCAAAGTGTTATGGAAGTATTCCGGACAAATTATTTAAAACCGTATCAGATCGCGATTGTACCCAACAATGGTTACGAACGCAACCGAAATCAATCATATATTGCAAACGCATGGCTAGACTTTATACAGCGTGACCGAAAGAATGAAATCTTGCGCGAATATAGGGTATATTCGTATGTAGCGGACGGCTTCATTCCGCAAACAGGCGAAGTGTTTGAATTCTACGGTTGTTTATTTCACGGATGCCCACAGTGTTATCAAAGTAATAGATATAACACGCTAAATCCTATATCAGGAAAAACGATGGACGAATTGTATGCAAAAACTATACAAAAAGAAACATTCTTGAAATCTAAGTTTAAATTCATATCAATTTGGGAATGTCAACTGAAAAGCTTAAGACAAACATCGTCAACTATTGATTTGTTTTTCGTGAATCATTTACGAAATTATAGGCTACATAAATACAATCCGCCACTCCTTCCACGCCAGGCGTTCTACGGGGGCCGGGTCAACGCAAGTAAGTTATACCATCATGTAGAAGGCGACGAAAAAATCTATTATTACGACTTTACCAGTCTGTACCCGTTCGTGTGCAAGACAGCAAAATTTCCGCTCGGTCACCCGGTACGCATACACTCGGTGGAGACGACAGATATTGACACGTATGAAGGTCTGGTATATTGTGTTGTTTTACCGCCGCGGGATCTATATTTCCCTGTTCTACCGATGAGAATTAAAAATAAACTAATATTCACGTTATGCTACCAGTGCGCCGTTGATAATAAGTACTCATGCTATCACAATAACAACGTCCGATGCTTGCAAGGAGTATGGACAACACCAGAGCTTAAAAAATCGTTAGAGTATGGGTATAAGATTGTTAAAATATTTGAAATCTGGCATTTTGAACATACACTGCAATTATCCGACACTACCGATGGGATGTTTTCAAAGTTTATCAATGATTGTATTATTGGTAAAATCGAAGGCAGTGGCTGGCCTCAAAACGTACGATCGCTCGATGAAAAGCAAGAGTACGTTAAACAATATTACGAACGGGAAGGAATACAATTGGATATTGACAAAATTGAAAACAATCCGGGTAAACGGAATACATTCAAGTTGGCAGTAAATAGTTTTTGGGGAAAGTTTGGCCAAAACTCGATGGAAATGCCTAAAGTGGAATTTATAACACATCCGGAAAATTTTTTTAAACTACTGAGCGACGACACAATAACGGTCGAAGACGCGTATTTAATAGGCGATGAAATGTTACAAGTAAAGTATAACAAAAAGAATGAATTTCATACCGAATCAGCCAGTTCAAACGTCATTATTGCGTCATATGTTACGAGTTATGCACGATTACATTTATTCGAGCTAATTAATAAATTAGGGAAACGGTGTTTATATTACGATACAGATTCCGTGATATTTGTGGCGACACCTGATGACGAATACGTACCTAAAACAGGCCAATTTCTTGGAGAGCTAACTAATGAGTTAAGTGCCGATAGCGATCCCGACGCATTCATTACCAAATTCTTATCATGTGGACCTAAAAACTATAGTTACGAAATATTCTATCCACAATCAAACAAGTATGATTATGTAATTAAAGTTAAAGGCTTAACGCTTAACTTTGAAACTAATTTAAAAATCAATTTCCAATCAATGAAAGACATCATTGATAGATACATCACTGATAACAAGTCAGTAATTAATGTCCCACAAATGAAATTTGTTATCAATGAATTTAACGAAATCAAAACTAATTATATTAATAAACAATTCCAATTGGTTTACGATAAGCGCATGCTCAACGGTGACTACACAACCCAGCCGTTCGGATATAAATATTAATGTTTCACTTTGATTCACAAACATTTGCAATGGGGAACTATTATTTGCGCCACGAGTTGTTTCGCCATCTCTCACTGCGAAAGCATACAATGATTGGTTTATCAGTGAGAAAAAAGTACGAAATCGCATCGCTCGGCTTTTATGCAGATGATAACATACAATCATTTGTATGTTTCTCGTGTATGTTAATCGTAAGATTCAAAGATTGGAAAGACATACACGAACATCACAAAAAAGCGTCGCCGTTTTGCGCTTTCATACAAGGACGAGATGTGAGCATTGGTGACGACAAACCTCGGACTGAATTCTCGCCTAAATGTCAAGGATTTACCAACTTTTCTAACATTGAAACATTTAACAGACGGCTCACCGATGCGAACAGAAACAAAGTATTGCGACATTACTCACTAAACACACCGTACCTTAACGCTGCGCCGACACTGAAGAGTTATGTTTTGACAACAATTTTCTCTCCGGTCTACATTCCGAAGCTGTTAAGATCGGACCGTGTGTTCAACATTGAAGTATTTTTTCTATACTTGAAATCAGAAGAAAACCGCCTCAAGACATTTAACGTACATACGTATACATTCCCACCAACCGCATCGGACTTTCCGTACCCCGAGATTAGCGACATGCTGGCGAGAAATGGTTTTTTCTATACGCTATACAATTCGGTCATTCAGTGCGCTTTTTGCCGTGTGGTTATAAGTAATATAACACACATCACAATGGAAGAAGATGTTCTTTCAATGCATGCAATCTTTTCAAGAGATTGTCAACTTATATCCGGCAAAGATGTGGGCAACATTCCCCGTATTATCACACATACCGCTACCCCCACCGAAAATGAATCACACCAATGCAAAGTATGTCTTGTCAACCAAATCGATGTTATCTACAAATGCGGCCATTTTGTTGTGTGTTCAAGCTGTGCAACACAAATGAACTCGTGTCCCACATGTAGAGCACCTCTACATGACATGCGTCGTCTTTACATAGCATAAACTATATTAATAAATATATATATATATATAAGCAGTTGCAAATTAATACAAGTGTTTAGTTTCGCTCAAAATGCCTTCAGATATAACTGAGATATTTACTGTTGATTATGAGTTGAAAAACAAATTCAAAATATACCGTTCATCAAAACCTATATATCACTCTTTTTCATCAAGATCAATACGACTCAAGAGCTTTGTCGGCGAAATATGGACTAAAATACCGATTCATAAGGAAGAAATGGCCAAAGCTGGCTTTTTCTCAATCCAAAGTGGAGATCGAGTGGCATGCTTTCATTGCGGCTTTGGTCTGTGCAATTGGGAATTAGATGACGATCCCTGGATAGAGCATAATAAATGGTCTAAAAATTGTCATTATGTACAACTCAATTCAGATACAGTTCGCCGGCAAGATTGTAAATTTGAATTTTTGATGAGACATTTCATTCTCCACGGTTTTCAAACGGATATTGTTAAACAACTCAGCGATACATACTCGGCCGCCAAAATCCGCGATGCACTTATGAACAAGTTTACAAAAGATGGGCGTGACTTTACATCTGTTGACGAATTAAAAGCCAAATTAGATCATAAATCTGTTACCAGACATAGTTATGACAAGAGCAAAGAGTGTATAATATGCCTTGACGAAGAGATTTCAGTCTCATTCTTGCCTTGCGGTCATACCGTGTGCTGCTCATTCTGTGCCCCTTGTTTCACAAGTTGTGTACTTTGCCGCGATCAAGTAAAAGGTTGTGTTAGAATAAATTTTGCGTGATAATAATGAAAGCATTTAGTTTTCTATTTTGCGTTTGGTTTGCACACGTAATGTGCAAACCCCAATATATGTCGTCAACGACTGGGACACCCACTACACCGCCGCCGCCGACGACAACGACAATTATGTTTCAGGATACGGACGAAGACACCGATTACCCATTTATTCAGTGGGCATTTGAATTGGGTAATATCGATAATAATAAGAATTACATTCCTTCCGTATCATTATATAAATATAACGTAACCAATGATCTTGTAATTGAAATATGTATGAAACGAAAAGTTGAAGCAAAGAAATATGGCTATTTTGATTTATTTAAAACAAGAAATAAACTCTCATTCACATCAAATGAGTTTTCGACATTGTATTCAGTATTGGCTCACGACAACTATAGCGATAAGGCATTTACATTGGACACGGAGGACTATAATATATCAATTAGCAAGTTCTCGCAACCGTTTCATGCCGTGATTACTAAAACAACGTTTAACCCTCCCAAAGTTAATAAAGTTCGCGGCATAATATTGAATTGGCTAGAATACATGGACTTCATTGCAAAGTCGCCAGCATTGATGGAAAAAGGAGATTTTTAATCTATATAATTATAATTATATAATCTATATTATTATTATTATTATTATATAATCATATATATTTACCATTTTACTTTTATTATGTATTTAATCTTTATATATAAAGAATACTTAATAAAAACTTATATATTCAATAGCACATGTGTATTCAATTATTTAATTATGTGTATTGAAGAGTTTAAATTCAAACACCCGTTTACTTGTATAGTGTCTGGAATGACAAGTAGCGGCAAAACAGTACTTATCAAACGTGTTTTAAATAATTGGACAAATCTGATTGCCATTAATAAACATACATTACGTGTTTTATGGTGCTATTCAGAATCTGAGAGTTTATTCAATGAAAAATTTAATAACATATCTATTGTATTTAATAAAGGTGTACCATCAATTGATGACATCAAAAAACACAAACCGGATCTAATAGTGTTGGACGATTTGATGGACAACATCACGGATAATGTAAGAGACTTGTTTACTAAACGATCTCATCATATGGGGATTAGTGTTATGTTTGTTGTCCAAAATTTACATAATGATAATAAACATATGCGCACTATCAAAAAGAACTTTCATTATATTATTATGATGAGAGGCGCTAGCAATGGCGGTGAATTACGACATTTAAATATACCACTTCCCATCAAGCAAACATTACAAATATTCAAACACGCAACTCAAAAACCATTTGGGTATTTAATAATTGACAGGCATCCGACATCGCCAGAAGAGTATATGTTCAAGACGAGAATATTTCGCGAAGAAATAAGCGACGAATTAGCAAAAAGCCATAGCTTCTGTCCCATATACTATAAGATATCATGAAAACGAGGTCAAAAATTATATCAAATAGCCTAAAGCGCTCGTTGCCTTTCCTCCGGTATGCAACAAAAAAACCGACTGGTTCGCGCAGGCGTATACTTAAAGATTTGGGCGCTGAAAAGACAGTATATAATGCGTTGCAAGAGCTCGCACATAACACACTTTCTGGAGTGATCCCATTAAATCCGAAACAAAAAAAGCTATTACAACCACACAGAAAAACATTGGAAAATCTTTGTGATTGCAAAAATCGGAAGAGCATCAAGAAACGCAAACAACTTATACTGCAAAGTGGTGGATTCCTACCTATTGTATTAAGCGCATTAGCTGGTGTATTACCGACACTATTATCAAAAGCCTTGTAAGTAAGTATGTCCGACCCAATACCAATGGCCGTTTACCCATATGATATGGAAGAAAATCTACCGCCGCCGCCCCAACAGCCCATAATTAACGATGTGCCGGTTGGGAGCACAGTGCGGAAAAGACGCGTTAATCCATTGGACCGACAAACTCGTATAATTAAAATCGTTTTGAAACTTGCAAAAATTAATGGTTTCAATGATGAACTAAATGTCTTGCGAGAAGATGGTACGTATAATGAGAATAGTAATTTGGCTAAATTGTTGACAATAACACAGACAAACGTGCGTAATGTTCAGGGAATGCCTGAACTTATACGCCTCATGCATTTGGCAAAAATTGATCCTAGTTTTATAGTTAACGAAATGGTAAAGGCCCAACTTTTGGAACTGTTGAACGGAGAGCTACCGTTGCCTCCACCGCCGCCACCGCCTGCACCACCATCACCACCACTACCTCCGCCTCCCCCTCCACGATCCCCCACTTATCCTCCAATGGACCAGATCACAGCTCCCGCTTACGAACCGCACATGTCTATGCCATCGAACATTGCCGACATCCCACTCCCACCATCCCCATTGTCACCGCATCCGCCGACAAAGCGCAAATCGACTGAAGTCCGGACCGATGCTGACGCGATACCGCATAAATTATCTATCCCCGACCCGTGGAACATACCGTTCAACGACTCGGACGACGACGCCGACGACATTTGATTTGTCTTCATACTATGGACACTATATTGTCTGATATATATTATAATCCTAAACACCCCGCGTCTTTAGGTGGGGTTCATAAACTATATTCTTATGCTAAATTAATTAATAATAATATAACTAAAAAATATGTAAACTTATGGCTTTCCAGACAAAATGTTTATACTTTACATAAACCAATTAGACGAAATTATTTACGAAATAAAATATACGTTTCATATATTAACGAACAATGGGAGTGTGACTTAATTGATTTGCGGCAATATAGTAGGCAAAATAATGGCCACAATTATATCCTGGCAATCATTGATTGCTTCTCAAAGTATGCTCGCGTACGTCCGTTGCGAACCAAAAGAGGCATTGACATACTCAACGAATTCAAACGCATTTTGAGAACAGTGAAGCCTACAAAGATTCGATCGGACAAAGGTGGTGAGTTTGACAACAAGTTTTTTGTTAACTTCTGTAAACTTAATCAAATTACATACTTTACAACACAAAACAAGGACATTAAGTGCGCAATTGTTGAGCGATTCAATCGGACACTTAAATCAAAATTATTCCGCTACTTTACGCTTCGAGGTACGCGCAAGTATGTGAACGTACTCGACGATATCGTGGACTCGTACAATAATTCAATACACCGAAGTATTGGTATGTCACCAAATGATGTAACTATTGATAATGAACACGTGGTATTTGAAAATCTATACAAAATGCCTAACTTGAGACATAATCTCAGAAACGCTCCGAAAAAGAGGCTAAAGACGGGCGATACAGTGCGCCGGCAATACGATTTAAGCGCGTTTGATAAATCATATTACCCGTTGTGGACAGATATGGTGTTCAAAATAGATAAAGTGTACGATAAATTATCGCGGCCTCAGTATTCAATTGAAATTGATGGTGAGAAGTTGAAAAGAAGATTCTATCCAGAAGAATTGCAAAAAGTTATTGTGGACAATAATACCTTGTATTTAGTAGAAAGAGTATTGGAACATAGGACCCGAAACGGTCAAAAGCAAGTACTTGTAAAATGGAAGGGTTACCCAGCAAGTTTCAACCAATGGATCCCGTTGGACCACGTCACAAATCTATAAGCAATTTCATTACAAACGACTGCGCGTTTACGTCATCAAATTTTATTCTATTTCTGTTTCAAATGATTATAATTGTAATAGTTGTAAGCATGAGTATATATAATATAATGAAACAAAATGGTGATACAAATTTGTGGACAGGGCTTCTATCATGGTCAATTGGCTATGTGCTACCAAACCCTACACTCAAGCCAGTGGCTAATAGTGATACGAAGAAATAAATTATTATTGTGTTCATTACCGTGTTTAATTGCATTGATTTATCTAATTTTATTTCAAGTTAAAATGGAAACTGAAAATTTTTTCATTCACTTGACCAATAATATAATACCGACAAGCCCGGATGAAACTGACAATAAAATTGGTAATTTTGTGACTCATCTTAACAGAACTATTTATCTTACCGAAGACTGGGAAGTAGGTTTGACGGACACATCGTATACCAAAAGCTGGTATAATGTCCCGGAAAATCAGCAAATCTCATTAGTCGAAGAATATGAAGACACACCTGTCCCCATTCCCCTCGATACAGAGTTTTTAGCCGGTTATTACGCATCGGCCAACGATATCGTCACTGCAATTAATGAGCTAATGCATGATTTCGTAACGTTCCATCGGGCTCGCATCGGCGTTCGGTTCCCTCCGCGACTTTATTATAATAAAAACACAAATAGAATCAAAATACGTTTAGGAGCGGCCGTGAATGGAAAGAAAGTGTACCCACAATTTTCAGAATATTTGGCTAACTACCTTGGTCTACTTGACAGTCAGGGTCGCCAATACCCGGGCGGAGGAAATCCCAAACATTTAGAACATAACGAATATAGTGTCGATGCAAATACTGATTTATATTCTGAAACAAATGTTCAAGTTGTGCCTGTAGTCAAACCAATCATTCAACAAGCGCCTGATAATACCCGGGATGAGATAGACCCAAATGCCGGCAAACAAGAACAAAGTAGTGACATTTCCCAGGATGAACTAAGCAAAACGGCAGAACACGGGCAACAGCAACAGAATGTTTCAGACCCAGGAAGTCGACAAGAAGAACAAAAGCCCCAGAATCCTGACGGTTCAAGTAGTCAACCGCAAGAGCAGAACTCAAGCGTGTCTGACGATCAAAATCATAATGAACAGAAGCGAGTAGGTGAAAGTGATCAACAGAACGCGGGAGTAGCAAATGGCCATCAAATAAAAGAAGATAAGACCGTTGTGAGCGCTGAGAGTCAGCAGAACGCTCGAGGAGCGGATGACCAACAGAATCAACAAATCCATGACAATGCAGGAGGGGGTGACAAAGTGGTCGGCGAAGAGAGTAAGAATCCAATAATTCCTGATGGGAAAGAGGGAATCAATGATAAACAACAACAACAATTAACAACAACAACAGCAACAACTGGTGTTACAACAACGACAACAGTTACATCTACAATTACAACACCAACAACGATCACCGCTGGAAAACCAATTGTAAAACCTAAAAAACCTAAAAAGAGGCCGCTTCCCCCTCAAGATCGCTCAGGACCTGTAAGCTCGTATACGTCAACAATTGATAAAGATATTGTCGGTCAGCTTCATAATGTAAGTAAACGCAGTTTAATTGAGCCTGATAAAAAGTATTTTATTGAAGGCTTCAAACAAGTCAATCTGAATGGACCTATAAATTCACTGTACTACTATTGCGATCTTATCAAACCAGTTTTAGTGGGTAACTACGAAGCACCACTTATTAGACGAGTTGAAGTTCCAAACGATAAAAATTTTGGCGATAATTGTGAAATTAATTATTCGCAGCCGCAATATTATCCATTAGTCTCGCATGAGGTTAACCGAATAGAAATTGACATCAAAGACGATACCGATAAGACGATAAATTTTGCTTTTGGTCGAACTACATTAACGTTAGAATTTAGAAAAAAAGTTCAAAATGTCATCCAATCCTTATATCAATTATTACG
>CAJPIZ010000649.1:0-22133 GCA_905368565.1 Medioppia subpectinata
TATACAGTTTTAAAAACAATTTCATTTAAAAGAATTTTATTATTAATAAATGAGCAATGAAGGTGTACATTATGTACATTACATGACATTTTATGTAAAAATTGTGAAAAAATAGATCTCATTATACAAACTACAATCTCATTATAAAATTTATTTATCCACATTATTTTGTCACAAAATTGCATTTTTACATCTTTAAAATTATTAATAAATCAAAATAAATTACTTTATAATTATTGGGTATGAGGGAAAGTAGTGCGAAAATCCCAGAGTAAAATGAAAATTATTTTCTATTAATAACCAAAATAGTAATTCAAAATTTATATCTGCCATCATTTTTGTCAACTATTGACCTTCATTTTAGGAGAGATTCAATATCTTTCGAATAAAAATGGCTGCCCTGAGAGTCAAAGAAGTAAGTGATGTATATTTTGACCACTACTTTTGTTTTGACATTTTTACCACTAAGACATGATTGCAGAGTGTGATATAATAGCCAATATTATAGAGCAATAACTGAAGATTCTAATCAATATTAGAGAAATACCTGCCCAAAATCATACAACTTTTTTAAGGTGATTTTAAAAATATGCCACCAAAAAAAGAGGCCGAAATAGCCATATTTTGGGCATATTCCCAAATATTTGCTCGGGATACTTTCCTGGTGAGTTTTAATTGGTCATATATAGTTGCCTTTGTTAAGCCTTAGTTGACCAACAATTCCATATTTGAAAGTCTTTGATCGGACTGAACCCAGTCTTCTGGTCCATGATTGTTCACATTTCAGGATGGACTTAATCGGGTGCTAACTTAGAGGTCATAACATTTAAATTTTAGCATTTTAAACATTTTACTAAATAGGTCAATAGCCAATGTATCGCACACGACTCTAGTATTGTTTCAAATAAACTATTAAGTAGTCATTTGATTTCCAAATTCAAATTGAGTAAACATTTTGGTGTGTTCGCTATGGTTTGCGTCATCTGGCAACACTACTTCTTGATCGAAATATATTAATTATATGGCATATAATTGAAGCTAATAGATTGATGTATTGAATAGAGTTTGAATGAACTGGTTCATACAATTCAAAAAAAAGTTATAGTTATTCAAAGTCAAGGAAGAAATATTTTCGCACAACTTATTCTCATATCCAATAGATTCAATAAAATATATAAACTTATTAACTGAAAAACGTATAAATAAAGCAAATAATGTTCCTGTGAAGCTATTTATAAAGTTTGAAGTTTTAAAGGTTTGTGTTTAAAGACTCTGGAGTTAAGACAATATGGATATGAAATAAATAGTTTGGACAAACATATAAGTTATGTATACTTTTCATATCATTTTTGAATGGTTTGCACAAATGCTTCATATATCTAATGCTTTAATAGTTGTCTCTAAATCTGGATTCTAAAGCAATCGATCAAATGATATGATGAATGATGTGATGAATGATTTAGATTTATTTTTTAAAGGCAGAAATTTTTCTAAATTATTGAATTTCTCTTTGAAACCCAAATGTAAATAAAAGTAAAAGAGACGAACAATTTTATTATTTTTTGTTTAGCATTCAATATAACACATAAATAAATATTTCTAAGTTAAGAGTGTTTTTTATAAAACATAAGTGTTTGTCTAGAATTCAATTTTTAAAAACTTGTTGGGATTTTGTAAACGAATACATAAAGTATATGTTTCAACGCTCTTGTGGTCAATAGGTTTTGTATTTTTGTTCAATTTTTTATGGTTTGCAAAAAAAATATTAAATGTTTTTAAAATTAATATTTAGAAACAAAAAATTGAAGTGATTTAGTTTGGTATATAAAAGTTAATTAATTTTCTGATTTTACTAAACAGAAATTACTTTAACAATTCACAATTATTGTACAGAAATTGTATCTGTATTTAAATCTGTTATTAAATTGCACATTTATAATAATAATTATCATCAAATTATCATTTATTTGAAATGGCAAATTATAAATATAACATGAAAAGAGTATTAACATTGATTTACTCGAGATTTAGTCAATTATGTTATTTATTGTAAAATTATTTGTTTATAAAAATTATATTTTCTTAAATTTCCATCTATTTTATAAGAATAATGTCAAAATTCATCTTTAGTTTTGCATCAGTCTATCATTAGAACGACAAAAATATAAGTGTAACTATAAAAACGTCCAAAAATAACAAATGTTAGACATATCCACTGATTAAAATGATCATTTTGACCAAACCCGAGGTCATATGAAATATATCATTAGACTTCGTAATAATTGTATTTTTATTTTATAACAATAAACGAACTTTTTTAAACAAACTTTAAAAAGTAAATAATTAAGGTGTTTATCACAAACAAATTTCAATTTAAATCATTATTTTTAACTATAAGCTAAGACAATAATCACCTGTAAATACCAAAAAATTGTTAGATATTTGGCTAATATTATAGTTCATTACTTGCAGATTAGCTTCAGTTTTGATATTGTTATGTAATTTTATACAGTTTTAAAAACAATTTCATTTAAAAGAATTTTATTATTAATAAATGAGCAATGAAGGTGTACATTATGTACATTACATGACATTTTATGTAAAAATTGAAAATATTATAATTTAAGCAAACAATGAATTATAATCTCAATTGTACAACATAGTGTGAAAATGGGTAAATTCTTGTAACTGTTGTACAGTGTGTACATATGAATGCCTTTGTAAATTGTACTTTGATGTTTTCCTGTCAAACACCAATTATTTTACAACGCAAACCTTAAATTAGACTTCTAGCTATACATTACATTGTAAAATAAATTGTGTTTGTGTATACAGAGAGGGTCAAAGATTTACAAAGCCATTTCTGTACATTACTGGTCATATAATATATTATATGATTTGATATATTGAAGTTTAATAACGGTATTAAACTGATCGTCATAAATATAGATCCTCTAACTTTAGTTTTATGAGCAACGTAATTTATGTGACATAATGCTATTATAATGCTTGAGAAAGTACTCTGAGAAAGTACTTTCGAGAGTTAGAGAATCAGTAGTCATAAATAATAATCGATTAATAAAGCGTTGATACGAGTGATACGTTTGCTTTGATTCTGGTTCACAACTCTTGTGTTTTGTCAGCAATAATTGTTGTGGAAATACGAATTAAATCACACTTTATATACCCTTATATTTTGAAATAAATATTTGTTTTCTAACGAGTGAACGGTTGGACGCATTCGTCTCTTTTCCAGACATTCATATAATTTATTAGATTATAATATAGTATTAAAGAATGCAATGGTCTGTAGATTTGAATATTAATAAACGTATCCATAATATTAATTATGTTAAATATCATTATTTTTAACTCGAGTGCATCTCTGAATTTAATTAAATAACTGTTTGAATGACTGACATTTAGTACATGTGGGCACACTATTCACACTATTAATAGCATTAATTTGATGTGTTGTCTACTCAACTAAATCAATAAAAAGTCTTATATATATATATATATTCTTTAATTTGTAAAAACTGTTTCGTCAGAGCATAAGTCAATGGATAGGTTAACGTAGAGAATATTTACCATAATAAATACATTTATTAAATGGCTATATTTATAATAATGTCATTTGAAGTCCACTTTTGTCGTATAAAACTTTAATCATTTTATTGTTTTTTAAAGCAACGGAATAAATATCTAATTATATATGGGTTTAAAAGGGCTGTTGGGATGTCTATCACGTCATCTAATCCTCAAATAACTTCACAACAAATATCAAGATTTTGTCTACAATTATGTTATTTACATGAAATTGTGATTTCATATGATTTAATGCTTGTAACACAAAGTACTGCTAATCCATAATGGTGCATTCTTGTAGTTCGTCATAATTTATTTATACTGATTAAAAAACATTAATTTTTTGTATAACTTTTATGTCATAACATACTAGTTATATAAAAGTTATAGCAAAATAATCTTTATATACTGTAAATACTATTTAAATCGGTACATTAAGAATTATAAATAATTAATGATTTTATTATGTAATATATGAATTTCTCTGTGCAAGAAACACATCTTTGAATGCTTTCATAGCACTCATGCTTCACTGCAATACTATCAAAGGAGGCAATGCTTAACTGTAATGCTTCAGTATAACTCATAGCCACGCTTTGAAGAGAGAGAGAGAGAGAGAGAGAGAGTTCAAACAATTATACATTAAACTACTCATATTAATAAATGAATCCATAAGAATAGAAATTTCAAATGTTATCATGATGATGTTATGAATACATTAGGTGCAACATGTAAACCACAATTTTTGCCACGATTAGTTATACAACGGGTGATCTGAAACACGAATGATCTATTATTGAATCGACATACAGTATTGACTTCGGGAACATAGCCAACATTTTTATGTCTATACTTATCACTTATTCAATGTTAATTAAACAACAATTGTTTATATTTGACCAATTATTGGTTTTGATGTTACAAACCATTATATTTGTTAAAAACAATTGTTAACACTTGTTAAAAAGTGTTGTTTGGTGTATTATTCTATTATAAATACAGTATTAATATATAAATAATGACAATCATATTTAAAACAATTACACAATATTGTTGTAAATTATAATTATTTTAAAATTGTTTCATATTTGTACATTTTGATAACATTTTAATTTATTTTATTCAATCTGACGTCAATAACCATTTAATAAAACATTTAATTCTTAAGTAAAATCTTCTACTCATGATTAGTAAGCAAATATATTTATCATATTTCATACCACTCATGCATTTCAATCTTAATATTTATTTAATATACCGCATAATACGATTAACATTAAATGA
The DNA here is from genome assembly GCA_905368565.1 of Medioppia subpectinata. Lineage (NCBI taxonomy): Eukaryota > Metazoa > Arthropoda > Arachnida > Sarcoptiformes > Oppiidae > Medioppia > Medioppia subpectinata. The sequence goes on from CAJPIZ010000649.1 coordinate 4,873, forward strand.
AATAAGAACATGTATTTGGGTTTATGAATATATCATAATTACAGCCTCTATTTTTCGGGAATTCCGACTAAATTTAGTTACTTGAATCATACGGAATAATATGCCATTAGTCTTGAGATTTATAAAAACTCCAAAATATATCATTTTTTGTTTTCCCAAATTTTCCCGATTTTGTCATATTTTGCAAAAGCTTCCGAAAAGCAAATTTTATACCGGATTTGTCTGAAAAACTCCGTTTTTATTAAAAATAATAAAGAAGTTACGCATTTAGATATAAGATGAAATAAATGTTGGCTTTTTAAAATGAAGTTATTTTAATTATGACACGCGGTAACACATTTATGATATCAAAATTTAAATTATGTTGTGATTTCATCATCGCATATATTTCAACAATTGTAAATTAACAAAGTTCATAAAAAATCAGAATTAATTTACCGCTTAATTACTGATCAATACCATGCAATTCACTTTTATACAATTTATAACTCATTTTTAAGTGTCAAAAATCCCCGATAACTTCATTTACATGCTTCATTTTATAAGCTTTGCTCCCGATTTTATTCCAGAATGTAACCATTTTATACTCCCAATTCCCGCCCGAATTTGAGTGTCTTTATTCCCGAAAAATAGAGGCTCTAATCATAATATGATAATTGCAAACAAAAATTCATTGTAAAATAGTTTAGATTTCAATAAAGATTAATTAATAAAAGATAATGCATTGAAACCCACATTTAATTAGTTTTCACAATATTTCTGTTGAAAACATATGGTTTTGACGGCTTTAATGGGAAGAAAAACGTAAATATTATTTCATTCGTAAATATATTCACTTCTAATTAACTCATTAATAATGACTGATTAAATTTTTTTTCTAACAAAGTAAAAGTTTTTATATAAAAAATATATTTAAAAAATTGAGGATTTAAAATATTGGGTTAGTTTATGTAAAATTCCAGGAAAGATCACATTTAGATTATATTATACATGTATTTCCAACAAAAGGGTACTTACAGTATTATTAGCTCGAAGAGCTTTTATAGAATCGTAGAGAATATTCTGTAAATAAAATAGTAAACGTTTGTATAAATCCTATTTAAAATCTTACGTTTCAATTGAAAATACACTAAAGAATATGAGAAATAAATGTGAAAAATGAGTGGTTTTTGATAAATCCAAAAGATTTTTAAAGTGCAAAACATATATAAATAAAAATATGAGCTTTTATTAAATATTATAGATTGTATATCGCCTTCATATCCTCGACTCCTGATTACGTGATTGAAAATAAAATGACTCAAACAATAAGATTGTAACACAAGAATACTGTATGTGTTGACTGAGATGATTGCTCACATAATCCCCAACTTTGTTGCTAAGTTATAATCAAGTTTTAAAATATTTATAAATTATAAATATTAATTTGTAGTTCAAAAGTATGTTAAGAATATGTTTGTGTTGTAAAAATTATAATAATATAATAGTAATCCACATATAATCACATATACGCTATAAATTAGTATACAATGAGAATAACGATAATAATATTTTTGTGATACAAACAATAATTATCGCATTAGATGTGAGTATAATTGAGAAGCGATGGCAAGAATACAACGTTTAGTACAGAATATCACAGAATCGATGAAAGAGAGCACAGAATGCCATCTATTGGTCAATACATATGTAGTTATAAAGTGTTTACAAATGTGTTTGCAATGAGTTTAGTGTTGAAAAGGATTGTCTTTCAGTCATTGAGTGTCCGATTGTGTCGTCCGTTAAGTGACGGCCAAAAGGCACCGAAAAGTGACCGAAAATCCAATGTTTCGCTAAAGTTGTCACAAATGGAGGAAAAACTGAAATCGGATCCAAACAGCCCTTTGGGGCGAATGGATAGGACTCCCACTCCCGGCAAACCCATAGTCACCGATGAAACAGACACTGACCAGCAGTGGGTGGGCGCCGACCCCTTCGCCCCCTTCCCTGACAGATGTAATCCCAAAACGGGTGAAAGTGGGGGTCCGACGGGTCCGGAGCCGACACGATATGGCGATTGGGAGCGTAAGGGAAGGGTCACTGACTTCTGATGTCTTTCACCGTCTCTTTCAATGAGATTTTATTGTATTTTTAGTCATTAAATGTATTTTAAATAATAAAAATGTTTTGCATTGAATTGATTGGCAATTGAGTTGACATTAAATGCTATGTTTGGTCGCAAATGTGGGCCAAAACCTCCGCACACGTGATGTGCGGACAACTGATAAGAATAAACTGATTGTCAAAATGAATGTCTTATTGAGTGAAAGCTCACAAAATTAGGTTTTGTTTTATTAATAATTAGTTTAGAAATGAATACAATATTTGGTTGTTTTGTTGGTTTGAATAACTAATTGAATGAAAAGTTTGAAATGCATAGTGAGATATACAGTACATAATTATAATATTAATTATATTGTATTGTATTATGTCTTAAGTTATAAGCCATTAATGTTTGTTCGAAGAGACCATTCAATCAATAAAACTTTGGTCTCGTTTTTACATTTTTGTTAATCACTTGTTATTCGTTTGTTTAGTATTTTATTAATTTTTCTTTTGTTTAAATCAAAATGTTGTGTAGTTTTTAAGATTTGTTTTTTAATTTATTTCTAATTTCTCTGTTTTTGTTGCTATAATTGTGAACAAAAATTGGTTTTTTAAACATTTTGTTTTCAATTTAACTAATTTTAAAATTTATTTTCTAGTTTGTTGTTAAATCTCAATAATAACTTAATAATAATAGTATACTATAATTGTAATAACAATAAAATAATTAAAACGTTTTTAATTAATAATATAATTGTGAGCGTTTGTAATGCATAAGTTTGCACCAAATTATGAAATAATGAAAAAACATTATTTTCTAATTTAATTAATAGTTTTGTTATAATTTGTTATAAAAAGGCACAGTTTTTGACCCAATATTTGGACTCAAAACTCGAATTTATTGAAATTCCAGTCCAAACGTCGGTTCCGTTTATCTCTTTTTTAATAATAATAATAATAAAGTTATCTTATATTAAGTCTTAATAAATAAATTTTCAAAACAGGAATTATAATAGTTTCTCGTTATTAACAAATTGTCAAAAATCAAACATTTTTTCAATTTCTCAGTTGTAGAGCACCGGGAATGTCGTTATATATATTTATATATTATTCAAATAACTGATAGTATTTATAAACGAATGCTTAATCTATTATTCTTTCAATATATTGAGTAAAATCTAAATTACTTTTTGATTGTTTTTAACGGAAAAAAGTCTACTAAATAGTAGTTGTGTTGAAAAGTTGTGAACCAAAAGCAAAAAGTATTATCAGATTTGATGATTAGAGTGAAAACGTTTTTATCAGAAGTGGTAGTTTATGGTAGAAACTGATTATTATTATCATTATTATTAATTGTATAATACATTTGATTAATGTGTTAATGAATGTGAAATTCGATGCAAATTATAGTTATTGAAGAGAAACTAAATTCAATATTAATATAAAAATAAATGACTGAGACTTACGGCATATAATGTAAGCTATAATTCAATTATTAAATTTGTTAAATATTCGTTACTATAATTGTTTTATAATTATTATCATTATATAAACTCAATTCAATTTATAGTTAGATATCATTTTTTCAGTTCTTGATATAAATAAGAAAACTTTAGTTCAAAAACGAATTGTTTTATGAAATCAATGCAAAAAATTGTTTCATTTGTAAGATTTCTTTATAAGATTTAATTCATTGAATGCGTGCTTAAAATGCACGTACGGCTCAATATATGAGAGGTATATCGGGTTTTGTGCACCTCTTGTGTTCATATTCAACGATCATTAATATATTGATAACTATTTATATATACTGTATATGTATCGCATGTATTGGAAAAGTGCTAAAAACTGCGCTAATGTTGCGGTAACACAGCTTTGAATCAATTGATGGTTGAGTTAATGATTTAATAGTAATAAAATGTATGGAAATGGTCTGATATATCACACATCAGTGAAACGACTGCTTGAAATGCTTGGCGATCGCGAGTGAATCACAACTTTGTGCCCATGTTTGGTGACGTGTCCGTCACTCTCCACTATTATGGCCGTCGACTGTCCCAGCGATGGGTCGTTCGGGTCGTCGGACTTACAGTTGGCCTTCCGGTCGATGTAATCCCTCCAACACTGTTGAATGATTGACGAACAGTAGACCTCTCTCTGGCGCCACAAAGTGCTGCTAATGTGTTCAAACTCTCCCAACTTCGGAGGCGCCACTTCTGCCAACTCTGCCGTCTCTTCAATCACGTGACCCTTTCTCGCGAAGAAGTCTTTGGTCAACGCATCCAAAATGTCCACACAATAACACATATCTCCCACACAAATGGGAATATCCATTGAAATTAATTTATATTTGTTAGGCTTTGGTATCTGAAGGGGTTCTTCGAGTGCGTGAACGAAGTCCGGCAAAGCGTGGAATGGTATGAATTGAGTGCCTTTCGGATCAAACTTCTGCCAAATCTCGTAATACATGTCGTAGTCATCATCGGTAAGGCCTTCGTGAACGTCTTCAGTGGCCTGACTGTAGTTCTCTAATATGACGGCGATATACATGTTTATGATGATCAAGAATCCGATGATTAGATATGACACCAAAAAGGCGATGGCAATGCCTCTGTTGCCACAATTGCCCTCGAAGTCAGTTCTGGATGGCTCGCAGTCGGTCTCATCCATGATGGCGGCCAACACTCCGTCCCAACCCGCGGAAGTGGACATTTGGAACAACAGGATAAACGACTTGAAGAATGTGCCGAAATTGAACGTCTCGTCGACACCATATCTGGGCTTCACATTCATGAAGAACGACATCCCGAATATGGCGTATATGAAGATCACCAAAAACAGCAGCAGACAGATGTTGAAGAGGGCCGGCAGTGACATCGCCAGAGCGAACAACAGGGTTCTGATACCCCGCGCGCCCTTCACTAGACGTAATACTCGGCCCACTTTTACCACTCGTACCACACGTAATAGAGTCGGAGATACCAGATATTTAGCGACCAAATCCTTGAGTAAAACTCCTAAAGTTTGCAATGAAAAAAAAGGATAGCATTTAGCAACGAATTGAAACTGTGGTGGAAATGGTTTGACTGGACCTAAGATGGATAGAGTGACGACCACGAAGTCGAACACATTCCAGGGCTCTTTGAAGTAATACCAACGCAATGCAAATATTTTGAGCATACATTCGGCCGTAAATACAGCGATGAAGAATAAGTTGAGGCGTTCGAGTATAAGATTGTATGTTTCGGATTCCCTGTACTGATCCATTGCCATAACGATCATATTAAGAGCGATGAACAGCATTATAATCATATCGAACTTCTTGTTTGTGGTCACGTCGAAGATTATTGCCTGAAGTTTGAACTGAAAGTACAAACAAAACATACATTTAATGAATGCCAACACATTTATGATAGTATTGTGGCGATAGAGATGAGTGCATACTCTGGGACGGGGTATAGCTTTGGCCGGTTTCTTGGATCCCATCTTTTTCATGGCGTTATAGTATTTCTTCTGGTCTTCAGTCATAAACATCTCGAGAGATCCTCCGGCCTTCTTCTTTTGCTCATTGAAGTTATCAATAATCACTCCAATGAACAGATTTAGCGTAAAAAATGAACCAAATATAATGAAGAACACAAAATACAAGTACATGTATAGATTGACTTCTTTTTCTGGCTGATCGAACTCCTTCTGCTGGGAGTCAATCGCATTGTCCATAATTGGGAGCCAACCCTTAAATGTGGCCTATTTTATGGATCACACGATACAAACAATTAGTAAATTTGAATCCAATTGAAGACAACATTGAAAATGCATACAATTTGGAAGAGTGAAAGATATGCGTTGAGGACATTGTCGAAATTCATCTGCGGATTGTACCAAATCGTACCATTCGTGTTAAGACACGTCAACTTATTTGGTATATAAGTTGAGTTAAATTTAATTTTCGTCGTGTTGTCAATGCATTGATAAAATTTTCCCAGAAATAGTTGGACTCCCATTATTGAGAAGATTAACCAAAATATAAGACAAACGAGTAATACATTAAAGATGGCCGGAATTGCTTGGATGAGAGCATTCACCACAACCTTTCGTTAATTGGTTTGAAAAGTTAATGAATTAATAATCATTTTTAAATACTTTCTCTCACTTCATTCAAAAGCTCTCATTTATTATATAAACTTAAACGGGAATTAATATTTAAAACCTTTAATTAAAACCTTTTAAACCTATTTTTATTGAAAAATATTAAATATATTTAACAAGATATGTATAACTAATTGTTAATTGTGTTGCATTCCCGCAGTTTACAAAACAAGAACTTGAGTCTGGGGTGAGATTACAGGAATATTTAAACAACTTTATAAGATATTGAATTTAGACAATTTAGAGAATGAAGAATTAGGTGAATGGCATTCAAATGCGAAGACATATCACTTGTTTTAACAAAACAACAGTGCTTTTGGACATAAAAGCGACAATACATGCGATCTGTACTTACAATGATTGAGAGTCGGATTAAATGATTGGACTGAACTACCCGTCACTTTCACTTACCAGACATACATTTTAAAAATTAAAATCAAATTTCCATCCATTTTAAAGACAATGCATTCAAATAATTCAAGTATTGTTTGTTTGGACGACTGGTTCGGGCAATTGATTGGGAGAAAGTGTTTGGTATGACTCTTACCCGCATTCCTTGGAATCGGGAGAGAGCTCTCAGAGGTCTCAGCGCTCGAAGAGTTCGCATAGTTTTAAAGGCCTGGATTTTGCCGGCACCGAACCACGTGGCCACTAGATTGATCACCGATACCTGTTTGGCCAAATGAATAAGGTTGCAAAACCATTAACAACTCCAATACATACCCTTCCGAGCATTACATTTAATAGGAATTGGATTTTGTTATTTGTTTTTTCAGTCAATCCATTCACGAATACTTACCGAAACATAAGTACAAGTTTGCAATACATCTCTCAATTACTACTTATTCTATGATAGAAAAGCATAGCAATTGCGGGACAATACTTGGACACAATATACACACTAAACAATGACAATTACATACACACAAAACACACCAATTATATAACATACAAATATATAGTGTTAAACCTACTATTCATTGCAATTACATATTAAGCAAATCTAAACAATTGACTATTGCTTACGATTCAGACAATCAAAGCTACAAATAGAGGACAAACTCTAGTCCATTAACAGAGTACTTGGTTTGGCTTTAAGTCTACGTTTAGATTCAATTTAGTAGTGATTGTTTGGTTTATCTATGAAGACGGTGTCACTTACTCTCATGCCTTCCAAACGGGACATTGCCCTCAGCGGCCGAAGTGCTCGCAATGTCCTCATGGTTTTGAAAGCAGGTATTTTGCCTAAACCTGCTAAGCCAACTGCCCAGTTAAATATGGAGACCTATGCAATGTGCAGCCAATGTTCAATCGCCGTTAATATTACATTCGCACCCGTATTCTGTGCCCCTGTAGTGCTCAACGCACGTCTACTCTATGCTAAATCTATTATCTATTCTATAAGCTTTATATCAACACTCATACCATCTTTTGTTTGATAATATCCTATCGATGTTCACTCATTCACTCAGTATTTAAATAGTTAATACTTTTGACACACTTATAATTATATATAAATACAATATATAACTTATAATTAATTAACAAATGGTTAAATTTTATAACAGTGTATAAGAATATGGACTTTATATCTCACCATAACTATAGAGAAGTCGAGCCAACACCAGGCGTTCGTGAAGTACTTCGCGAATCCGAAGGCCAACCATTTGATAAGCATTTCAAATAAAAATATAACTGTAAAGAACTTATCCATATATCCTAAGTATTCCATAAATGTTTCATCTTTTTTAAGATTCACGTCTTCTAACGCCTAAAACATTGAGATAATTGAGTTTGAATGAGAAATACAATGCAAGTGAAAACACGACATGACATACCAGTGCAATACTGCTGATCAGGATAAGTGTAATGACCAGTGTTTCGAAGTACTTGTGCTCCACCAATTGATAAGCCCTTAATCTAATTTCTTTCCACCGGAGCAAAAAGGGTGTCTCTTCGAGACAAGACGGACAGAACCGATACAAGTTATCGGGGAAGCAATCGGACGGGTATTCACTGATGATCACATCAGCGGTGGCCGTCTCTAACTTGTCTGCGTCCACATTCTCTGCCATTCCATTGAGTTCTCCATTTTTGTTCAGCTCTTCCTTAGAGCCCATGAGGTCTTCGCTATCTTTCTTGTCCTCATCGAGTGATGAACGACTGGACGGCTTTTTGAGGCTATTGTAGGAATTGTTGCTGAGGTTGTCGTCGTCTCTCAGGCCTCGATTGTCAGCATTGATCACAATCTTCTCCATTTGTGCGTCTTTTATAGCATTTCCTAATTTCACTGAATTTAATACATTCCGAGCGCTGTTTTGAAACTTTAGTTTTCCGGCCTGTATTGCAATCTCCAGACCATCGCCAACAACGACCTCCAGTTCCGTGTGATCTTTTGGACTCAGCTTTTTGTCTCGTATCACTTGTCCGTCCATCAGCACTATCTCTCCGCCAGTCATTTCGTCCATTTCTTCTCTGATGTCTGCCGTTTGATCTCCGATTTGATTCCGAGTTTTCGATCTTATTATCTAATTATCGATTTCATAATTAACATGTGATCTATAATTATAATAAATCAATCAAATATAATACCTTCAAAGCGTGAAGCACTTGATTCTTAACCCATTTGCCCCCTCGAGAAAAGCGGTCGAAGGCTTCCTGTAATTTCTTAGTGTCTGCGCTGTCACTCGTGGGCGCCGACAGATTGGACGCACCAAACGAGGACAGCAATAGGGCTAAGAAGAGGTTGAGTACAACTAAATTGCCGATCACTACAGTGGCCAGAAAGAAGGGCACACACGGGGCACCCGACACACGCATACAGTCCCACATCGACTCAATCCATTCGCCGCATAAAACACGGAATACAATCATAAAAGAGTGCATAAAGTCGACAAAATTCCAGCGGGGAATCTCTTCTCCGTCGAAACTATTCACACGTAAATTCAAACATAAGTTTATATTGAAATAAATAAGTATTGATAACATCAAAGCAATAAGAAGGACATACCCCTCGACCGTATAGTTTTTACCAAACAATTGCATTCCCATCACAGCAAATATGAATATAATGATCGCTAATACAAAAGTCAGATTTCCGAGATCTCCGACAGCTTTACCCATAATGGAAATGAGGAGATTGAGTGTCGGCCAAGACTTGGCTAACTTGAATACTCGCAACTATTTAATAAAACATTTGTCGTTAATCGCAATCGACATTCATTTGCAATAATCATTGAAAGACTCACTAATCTGAATGAGCGGAGCACTGATAGGCCTGAGACGGACGCTAATCCCAGTTCTAATAAAGACAACACAACTATAACGAAGTCAAATATATTCCAACCCTCGCGGAAGTAAAACTTTGGACTCAAAGCAATCAATTTCATGCCCGCTTCGATGGCGAACGTAGCCGTAAAAAACTATAATCATTTAATTGTATTAATTGTACATTTTATAAATTTGTTAATAAGTCTGTCGGCGAGTCTGCGGAATGGAGAGAGGTATGTCCTTCTTATTGCTTTGATGTTATCAATACTTATTTATAAACTTATGTTTGAATTTACGTGTGAATAGTTTCGACGGAGTTTTGTTATAAAAGAAACAAAAAGTCAATTTAGAAATAAATTCAAGAATATTGTGAAAACTTTACTTCGAATTAGGCCAACGATTGTTTTCTTTCATTATATATATTTTAGAAAGAGGGAGAGAGAGAGAGAGAGAGAGAGAGATAGCAATCCAAATTTAGGCCGTGCTTTTTGTTGTATTCAATTCTGACAGAGAGTTGTCATAAATAATTAATAAATAGGTAATGACTTAAAATATAGAAAATCAAATAAAAATAACTTTAAATTTGATAAAATATATTCAATTAAAGAGAAGTATAAATGAAAAAATCAAATAAATTATGCAAATGATATATAAGTTTTGAAATAACTAAGTTATTATTATATCAATTATTAAGGTATTATAATCAACGATTTTTGGGGAGAGAATAACAAAATATGCAATAAAATGCAGACATGATATGCATTGCAATGCATTAGTAATTTTGATATTCAATTCATGTAATGACTGCTCACATAATTGCCATTTTGTAGAGCACTCTCAAAGTCTTTGTCCATATTGTGGTGATCCATAGCCATGAACAGCGTATTCACAACAATGCATAGTGTGATGAACAGCTCCATGAATGGGTCGAATACAATGAGTGCCACCAATTCCTGCACTCGAACCCAACACCAACAACAGTCCCAAACACACAGAATATCTATACACTTAAGACAACCGCTGAGAAACCTTTCCTTAAACAAAGGTTTTTCGCTCTCTTCCTTATCTGAGGGAAAATAATAGATGGAAACTGTATAATGTTTAATGTGTCCGCTCTTTATAACCTTCAATAAGTTTTAAATTTTATATTCAATTTATTTCTATAGCCCTTTACCACACTTCACATCTGCTTCTATTATATATAATCTATGCATTCATAACATCACAATATAATAGACATCTAATAAACAAGTTTTTGTGATTTTAATTATTTTTAATGTATTCACACGTATTCATCAAATGAATGCTTTCAGGGAAAGTATGCTTTAAGGGACATATCTTTCAAACTTAATTCATGCTATTCTTGAAATAAATTCTAATAAAAGTGACAAAAACTTGTTTTTATATTTCTATTCATATTATTGTGGTATAAAATTAGTTAAAAAATAAATGTAATCGATTTTAAAAGTAAATCCAATTTAATTAAATTTAAAAAACATATTAAAAGAAAATAATAATAACAACTAATACTGAATATGATTTCAGTATTATTTGTTGTGCATTAGAAATAAGACAAATAATGTGATGATAAATACAAACCTCTATCACTATCTTTGCTCTGACGCCCCGCCGCCTGCTCTATGATGTCGTTGAGAACCATTACATCTAAAATGATACACAAAAACTGGTCATTAATCGTTGATATGGTTAGTGTGTATGACATGTGATGACAACCTTTCATATCAACCATCGCATGGCGTGGAGACGGCTGTTGGTCGAGGAATGGGTTCTCATTTTGCTTATGTTTGACGGCAATCATGTATTCCTCCTGATCTAACAAATCCTGTAAATCAAACAAAATTCTTTGGTTTAGCACTGAATTAACGCTAATGTGATTCACATTTAAGTAATGACCGAAAGTTTTACGTCAATTTTTGACAGACAAGAGATTAATTAAACTTAAAAAGAGATGCGAATGAATATATGATATCTACGATTGTCTCTAAAGTCATGCACTAAAAAGCAAAGTGTGATCAATGTTTGAATGAATGAAATATTTGAAGGATTGGTTTGGGTTTTTGTCAAAAAAAGGGTTGATTAGTTGCCGGCGTGTGTTCACGACCTCATTGTAATACTGGTGAAGATTGCGTCGGGATCTAAGTTGACTCTCTTTGGTCCAAAGAGCTCCTCCGCGGCCATAGATGTCTCCGTGAGAAGTGTATGATATTCTGGATGAATGCGAAGTATAGCTGGAATGCCTTGAATTGAGATTTGTATTATACACAGGAATAATAATAGCGCCGTTTTCCTCGGACATGGGTGTGACGGCAGTGCTATCGTCGGCATAGGGCAGGTGCTCCTGAGCGTCCAAATAGGTTTGCAGCACTAGTGGTTTGCGGTCACCAAAGCGTCGGCCATTGGTTCGGGCCCAGTGCACACTGAACTGACTGCCGCGACTGCCCCGACGCAAATTGAAGGGCGAACCGGGAAGACTCAGACTTGCCTGTGAAGGATACAAAACCGAAATACAGCTATTTATGTGATCGGTGCCAACACATGCCGAGCTAACACATGCACTCATAGACAACGCATCCCACAAAATCCAATTAAGTCCAGTGCACTCGCATTTTGGACACAGAGCTATAGTTATCATTACAATGCCTCTAATGTCCTAAAGACGATCTACACTATTATACGGTACAGTAATCTACAGTACAGTACATTATACTACTAGCCAGTATTCAATACATATTTATCTAGAACTATTATTCTACACTATTGTATGGACTCTACAGTACTCTACTCTACCATTTTCTCATACATTTTCTAACATTTAGAATATTTAGAAACGTATTCACTATTAATATATGAATTCATACCTAATATTTGGAAAGGATTTGAAATATTAGGAAAGGAAAGTAATTTGAGTTAAAAGTACTCAAATAGACAATACACTACACATTTATAATTACCAATGGATACTAAATACACATTTATGACACATTTATACAATACCGGTATATATTAAGACATTTAAAAATTGATAGAAAACTAAGTTTACATACGTTTGACATCTAAATAGAAGGGAAAGATAGAGTACACCAATCAATACAATGATACAAATCTACTTTGAGATTATATATCGATTAACATTTCGCAACTAAACTACAGAACCGATACTTTCAACGTTTAAACGACTACTTCATAGGGATTTACTAAACTATTCTCTAACCGAACGACTATTTCTATGATCGATAAGAGGGGAACAAATGCTGACAAGTAATATATAATTGGATCCAAAAGTGATCCGTGATATTTGGTGTTATACCTGTGTCACAAATTCAATGTCGAACCGGGAGTTCCGCCTTATTATTGAAAACCACAGCTAAATGTGAGGTTTGGGTCGAGTTTGATATCAACGAAAAGACAACTATTTTGTATTAAACAAGACAGAGGACACACTATTCAATGGATACTAGTCTACGATTACAATTAAGGTAAATTAATGTTAATCTGTATTATCAATACATCTACGGTTCACTACTTCTATTATATAATATATTTTGCAGAGTCTTAAGAATTTCTAGTAAATAAATAATATTAATTAATATTTTGTTTCATAACATATCTCTAAAACAACTAATTTTAGGATTATTTAGGAATTACAATGTAATGTAATTTAAGGATTATTTAATAACTAATTTATTGGTTTTTTATACGACTAAATAGTTTAGCAATATTTTGGGCGGATTTCTATATTTAACTTCCTTGAGATTTCTGGTAAAGAGTTTTGTTAGAAATTAATAATAATATTAGTATTTCCTAATTATAGCGATTAGTTTTGATGTAATTTAGACTAACTTTTCTCATTTTGCCGTTCAATCGGTTTCGTTGTTCGTTTGTCAGACCATTGTCTCCGTCATCACTCTTGATAGAAGACCTCTCTTTGAGATCCCTATCATCAGGTGCTCTGTCGTGATGTCCGACACCAGCACTGGCATAGATATCATAAGAACGACATGAATAATCGGATGGACTCTTGACAACACCGCTCTCCCTAATGGATGCGGTGACGACTCCGCTCTCTCTCATGGCTGCGTCCTCTTCTGCCTGTCGACAGGCCTCGGCATAGGCCGCCTCTTCGGCCGCCGCCGCCTCCTCTTCCTCTTCGGCCTTCTTCTGGAGTTCGTCGTAAGACATGGCGACGATCGCCAAAATGAGATTCAATAAGTAAAATGAACCCAAAAAGATGACCACGATGAAGAAGCCGATGTGCCATGGTCCCGTCACTCGCAGTATCATTTGGTACAACGTTTCCCACGCGTCTTGAGTCATGAGTCGGAAGGACGACAGCAATGCCCACCCGAATGTGTCGAAATTGGTATAACCATGGTCAGGGTTCTCGCCATACCCTTGCAAACACATGTACGTTGGAGGACATTGTCTGTTCATTCACCAAATTAAACAATATTATTAGTATCATTATAAACTTTATTTTTTAATGAGTTCTCAATTGATATCCTAATAACTATTTAATGCCACAAAAAATTATGTCTCAATTAGAGCACACGTCCAATTATTGACAAATTTTTGATAAACTTGTAAAAATTGGACTAATTTTGAAATATGAATGAAATGAAATGTAAAACTAAAATTCAATGACATGTAGAAAACAATGATATATGAAAAGGGATGCTTACTGTGAACTATTTCCGCACAGGTAGGGCTCCTTGGCATCACCTTTGACATACCAGTGCGAACTATTGCTACACCAATTAAACCACTGAATATCGGACAGCCCTTCCGGAGCGATAAGAATACACTTTTGTGTCAATACACCCATATATACTTGTAGTCCCAATAAGGCAAATACGGATAACGAAAAGCAGGTCAGTATTATTACGTCCTTCAAATTCTTTACTGACTCTATCACTGCCCCCACTATTGTCTTCATTCCTAATAGTCATCAAATTGAAAAATGTGTTCACATTTTCATCAATCGTAGGCACACTGTATAAGAGAGAGTCAACAAATGTGTTGAATACTGACCAGGAATTATAGCAACAGTTTTTAAGGCTCGAAGTACTCGAAAAGTCCTCAATGCGCTGAGATTACCAAGTTCTTTCACACCCATTGTAAGGTAGGCTAAGGCTATTACAACAAAGTCGAGCCAATTCCAGGGGTCCCTTAGATATGTGAACGGCTCTAATATGAAACCTCTTGCGGCCACTTTGAGACACGACTCAAATGTATAAATTGTGGTGAATATAACTCTGCAAAGAGATGGTAATGAGACAAAGAGTTAGTTGCATGTTGAATGTGGTAAATGTGGTAAATTGGTTGCATTGTTACTCAGTTCGTTCGATGGAATCTTCGGGCGGTAATGTCATAAGAATGCAATTAACAAGAATTGTAACGATAACTAGAAAACTGAAGAGTGGATGAACGAGCATATATATGGCCACTCGACGGATCGGATTAAACGGATCCAATATCCACATTGCATTCGTTGCGCTGAACCTAAATATGTCTTTTCCTTTGCTAATCACTGTAAATGTCTGTACAATAAAACACAGAATAACACATATTTATTAATTTATTTCCCATAAAAGCAACTCATTATACTCTACACCGACTTAACGGCTCTATTATTAAGATAAATGTCTATCATTTAATGTTTTTCTAATTTCTTTAAATTGTTTTTAAATTTAGAAACAAAATGACAACTTTAACTATTATATGTCAAGTTTAAAATATATCCTAGCTTAAAATAATGTAAAAGTCATAATTGTTGGTAAAATTATTAGCAATATTATTATAAATTTATTATATATAAAGATTTTGTATACAAATTATTTTTTTAATATTAATTAATTATAGCATATTTTATTTTTCAAGTTAGTTTAAGATTTGCTCAAGAATAATATTTAAACTATTATATTAAAAATTATTAATATATCTCATTTTAAATTACAATTAAACATGTTCTCTATATTCTATACCACAAATTAAATACTTTATATATTTATGCAAATTTTGAATTATTATATTAAATTCAATTTGTTTATTTTGTTCAATATTGTTAGGTACGTTAATTATTGTTAAAAAATTGAAATGTAATAAATGTGAAAATTCTGTTTTTAAATTTCCTCAAACTCTAATGTATTGGGAATTCTAATGAGAGAAAATTTATTATAAAATAAAGATATTTTCCTATAATTACAAAAATCATAAATATTTCCAAAACCAACTCAAATCCATTATTTATTTGTAATAATAATCAACTATGCATTTGGGTTGAAGCTAAATATGTTTATTAAAATTTTTATTTATTTAGTTTAATATTTTAGTTTATAATATTTAGTTGCACATTTTCAATATCATGAATTATAATTTCTATCCAAAACAAATACAATGCTTTACTCAATGTGTAAAATATAAAAACAATATTAATTGTTATTATTTAATTAGAATTAAATTTGTAATTAACAAAATTAATTAACAAGATTCATAATTATCTGTTTTAATCAAAAATTATTTTCATAACTGTAGTGTAAAGGAGATCTCAATTCTTAAACAATACAATTAAAAAGATACTCTATTTTCTCATTTCATTTTCAACACACAAATTGATTTTGTCTTCAATTCCTAGTGTTTTGCAAACAATGCTTTGAAACATATATTCTTATGAAATGTTAGCTTTTTGTTAATTATTTTACTCATAGTTACGTATTAATTGATAATAATAGTTACAGAAACAATGTTACGCACAAATCCCAACACTAAAAAGCTATAATTCAAGGAGAGTAATTTAAAATTATCGTTATGCAAATAGAAGCATTATAAACCACAATTTACCATAAAGAATTGCGATCAAAAACATATTTATCTGTCATTTAAAAACACCATAAATGAATGTTTTCTGACAAATACATTATGAATAATGTCTGAATTAATATAAATTGACATTTCATGACAACATTTAAATAATGTTTACTTTTAAAAAACAACATAATTGGACTGAAGAGTATGCGTGAAATAATTAATTATAATTTCGCATTTAATGATTATATTAAATCATATATAAATACACTACAGTATACCCTATATTTGAATAAGAAATTAATTTTAAATGAAAGGGATTTATATGTGATTATATTAATTTATTATCCGCTATAAAACAATATACTGTATGGAAATATACAACAAACAATATAATGTGTTAATACTATCATACGGTGTGAGCGAACAACAATTATAAGGAAAAATGTCATCATTATATAAGGCATTAATATTTAAATAATACAAATTCATTTATATTAGACATTTTACCTAGATAATTGTTATAATTATTATTTTTATTGTTAATCGAATAAAGTATTTAATTATGATAAATTTGTTTGGTAGATGAGATAAACCTCTATACATCTTATTCGTTTATATTATGATTTAAGCAAATATTATGATAGAATCGTTCATTTATTTAATATTTCCCCAACTTATTGATTTATATTATCTATTAGTTATAATCAATACATTATTGACCATCATAATATTATATCAAAGCCATAATAACATTGAATATTGAAATCATTTATAATTTTGTGATTCAATAATAAAGATGTTAATAATATTTTTCATTCAATTTCTCTGCACTATATTTGTAGTTATATTTTAATAGCTTTACTCATGGAATGAATGCTTCAATGTTTTCATTAGTCAACTCAACACACCTTTTCTCTCTCTCTCTCTCTCTC
>CAJPIZ010000650.1:0-22126 GCA_905368565.1 Medioppia subpectinata
TAATAAATATTTAATTTTAGCAGTTTTGGACATTTATTAGCGATTTGTCTCAACGCGTGTCTGAATGTCTGGTCGTTGGCATCAAAACCAGACAAGTCTTCACAATGTGTCAAAACTTCAATGTTTTTTAATTCAGACAATTGTTGGTAAATGTAATTCAATTCATCCGTTTCTATACCATAGGTCTCGATATAAAAGTGTTGTAACGACTGATTATTTGTAATAAATGTTTTTAAATTGTGTTTATACTCGGGATCATAATTTAGGGCACATTTAATCATATTATTGACCAAACATTTGTTTTCATCAAATATTTCCTTAAGAATAGTCGAAGAAGTCCAATAAAACTGCAATTCATTTATTTTTGGGAAAACTTTCAAAACTTTATTAATGTCTTCATAATTGGTGTGAAAGTCAATAGTTGTGACACTTTTGCTATACTTATCGGCGAATCGACGGTAAGTCTCTTCAGTCACACGATTCATATCAATTGCAAAACTCTTCAAATGATTGCAATGTTTAATAATTAACTCAATTAAGCGATTATAGAGCTCTTCATCGATGGACTCGTCATAAGGCATACGAATATCGGATAGATTTTGACATTTTTGAAGCAAACTTTCAAATTTGTTTTCATCCAATCCCTGGTATATCAATATTCTCTCAAAGTCTTCGCTTTGCCTATAAGTGAGTGAATAGAGATCGAGACTCTGCACACCCGTGAAGACACACCTCTGGAACTGTTTGGACACCGATTGGAGTCTAATCTTCTCTTCAATAGACAATCCTTTTAACAACTCTTCGCACAAATCATCGCATATTCTGTCACCGAATGAATCCCTTTTGTAATTAAATTCAGTATTTGTTTCACTATTTAAAGACATCTTTATTTAATAATTAAAACAATTTATTAACAAAAATTTTATTTTACAAATTGTAATACAAAAATACAACGTTTAACAGAATAGTGATTGCATTACTATAGATGCAATCACTTGTATATTACATAATATAGTGGTTGTTAAGCACTAATAGGTAGGGTGACCAAACGTCCTCCCCCCGGGAGGACAGTCCTCCAACCGGGAGGACAGTCCTCCCCTGGACCATTTCTGGCACCGTTCTCCCGAGATAATTTTAGTAATTATTCAAATATTTGCAATACAAATGATTAAATAACATTCAGTTTTCTATTAAGTGCTGTAATATAGCAATGGTAATAGTATAGCTATAATTTTATACACTAAAACATAGCGTCCTCCCCATGTCCTCCCCAAATTTGGAGATTTTCTCATTTTGTCCTCCCTTTGGCTAAAATTTTATGGTCGCTCTACTAATAGGTGTGTGTTTTGCGCAATAGTATTGCTAACAATTTCACTAATAAAAGGGAATTTCAAATAAAATTATAATTCAATAAAACTATTATTCAATAGTTAGTTGCGATCGAAATGAAAATATTTTTATTGTTTTCACCAAAAAGTGAATTTTACACTGTAATAATAAATGAAGAGTAATAATCAGTCATCAAAACAAGGATCACACAGCGGTGCTATACGTTAACCACAATTCGGGAAATGCATCAAAGATTTTTAATTTTTCAATACTATTGTTAGAAAACTTTCACTATTATTATTTTGAGAATTTAAAATGTTTTTGACAACAATTAGTTCTATTTACATAGACTTATCATTGTCGATAGACTTAGCATTACCCATGTTATCTCTATTGCATAGATTTAGCATTGCCTATGTTATTCCTATGCCATAGACTTAACATTGTCCATAAGATTATCCTTATGCCATAGACTTAGCATTACACATAGACTTATCATTGTCCATAAACTTAGCATTGCCCATGTTATTCCTATGCCATAGACTTAGCATTGCTCATGTTATTCCTATGCCATAGACATAGCATTGCTCATGTTATTCCTATGCCATAGACTTAGCATTACCCATGTTATTCCTATGTTATAGACTTAAGCTGTAATCCCATAGAAACTCATGTTAAAGCGTCCCCATGTTAAACCTATGAGAGTCTCCCCATGTTAAAGTATAGCCATAGGATTAACATGGAATCCCATGTTAAATCCCATAGGATTGGGGGGGCTGGGGGAGGGGGAAGGAGTAGCCGAACGATCCTATTAACCACATTATTCATACTGAATTGTGGTTACTAAATGTATAAAATACAAAACATGTTCAAAACAAAACTATTATTCTTTAAATCTTTAAATTTATTTAATTGGAACCTCTCGTTATGACGCCGTCGACTTTGAGTGATTACGGAATTTGGTTACTGCCTACAAGTAGAGCCGTACTATTTGTTACTACTGTACCGCCCGTTAAACGACTACAACGTGTTTTCAGACGGCAACATGGAGTTGTGTTCTCACGCTTTAGACCACCGAAGTCTCCTAAGGGATCGAGAGGCCAACCTTTTTAGCGCCGCCACCCATCGGTTCTTGCAATCCGAATAAGTGAGTCATCCAAGTCTCACCACATGTCACACCAAATATACCTCTTGTGGCAAACGCACCAATTATATTGCAATTATAAATTAGTAACACAACTCAAGATCCGAGTGGAAGTGTCAACTATTCGGTAGACATCGCCGACACGTAAACTCGGCGCCCTACTCGACCACTCGCTATCCGCCACGTTTTATCATCATTGGATTGGACAGAGGGATGTCCGCGAAGAGACGGTTAGAACTGCCTCCCATACCAACAGGCCGAGATTTTGCCGCCCATCGCCGCCACGTCTACGATAACGTTGTCCGCGTGCAGGAGAAGGAACTACAGCGCCGGAACACTTTGGACAACTAAATTAGCTGACATCGGAAACCTGATCCTTTGGTACGACCGGTCAATCGCTGGAGGAAAGCGCCGCCAGGAATGGCGCAGACCGTATCGAGTGTTGGGAATACTAGAGAACGGTATTGAGTTTTGTATACAATAGCCCGGAAGCCAGTAGTGTTAGCGTAGACACTGCATCTCACAACTGTATAACACTAAGATATGGATAGAGCAAAGGGTAGAGCAATCCTTTTTGTTATTCGACCGTTAGACAACTCGGACAAAGGGAACCATTTACTCCCATTAAACGAAGGCATTTATTTGTTATAAGTGTCGCAAATGTCTGACATTTATAAATTGTTTACTTTTTTAACCACAATTCAGATATGAATAATGTGGTTTATAGGATCGCTCGGCTACCTTTCCCATCACACTTATAGTCTGTGCGCCACTTATAAACACCCAAAATGATGATGGAGACGACGATGAGGGCACCGCCGATAGAACTGGTCACCAGTATCTTCTCGTTCAGTATTGTAACCGACAAAATAAAACTGGCGACAACACTGAAAGCCCAGACAACGGCTACGGTTCCCGCGTTTTCTAGCTAAAATGCCAACGTTTTGAACAACTGGTCGGACGCACCGCATAGGCCTAAAAGTATAAATATGAAGTTAGTATACCGAAGTTCAGTACACAATACACGGTAGAACATGAAGACAACGTACCAGTCATTGCACTGATAAGCCATACGGTGCTAGTGAAGGGCCACTTGTACTCGTCGGGCACTCACAGGGAGAACAGTCCCAGACATAACGTTTCCAATGAGAACCACAATATGACTACAAATGGGAAACTATTCTCCCAGGTTAAGCTTGTAGGGTTAAGGTTGAATTTAACATCATGCATATGGAAAAAAATTCCAAAATTTTGTTTGGCTCGGGGTTTTTCTAAACTACGAAGACAATCATATTGATCATATCACAACAAATACACACGTAGTTGGTGAATTACTTAATACATTATTATTTGAATATCTAGACTAGAAACGACAGAAAGTCCCAAAAAAGTGCCAAATGTGATTATATAGAATGCAACTACTCATATATAGTGTTATAGTAATGTAAAGGAAGGGATTAAAGATATAAGTAATGAGTAATTAAAGGGCTCAATACATGTATTTAGTGTATTTAGTCAAGCATTATAACGTTTATAATGAGTAACCACAAAGAATTTATTATGATGAAATGCTGCTCTTGTCGTCTCTGATCTAGACCGAATACGTTTTGAGATATTCGAGTTTGTTTTGGTAAAGTCCATTAATATAAACCCTGTATTATCTTTATATGTATTTTATTATATTTGTAAAAGTAATTACATATTAACATTACTTAAAAATTATAACATAAACCAAATCATTATACAATTATTGTAATCAATGATTATCTGATTTAAGATAATCAGCGATATATGTAGAGATGTGGTGCGGATTATTGGCCATAAACTTTGTGTGATTGCCATCCAATATGTGAACAATACATTTGCCGCTAATTATCTATTTGGATAAAAATATTTTAGAATTAATTTTTTAACGATCTGTTTTATTCATAAATAAATAGCTAAAGTTTAAAAGCAACCAATATTTTATGTTTATCATAATAAATTGGCTTTTAATTCAGTATGTGATCACATTATCATTCATCGGTTTGTGCGACCGATTAGTAGAAACCTGTAGCGAATGGACACATACCTCACCAAAACCGTAGTCGTAAAGAACGGTATGCCTGGACTCACTTTTAGCCGCAACGGTGCCAACAAAGGGTTGGTCCGCCCGTATCAGCAGTACATTGCCTTCAAGTCGCTGTCCGTTCATATCGTTACCACCGATTGTATAGTCAATCATGTGTTGCATTTTGTGGACGTGTGTCTTCACGGCAAACATCACCTCATTTGGTGCCAAACACGGGTCGCCGATGCGCTCTATCAACAACTCGGCCACCACTCGCTCCCATAGACTGCGCTCCACACCCGTCACCCTTTGGACCAACTCTTGCGACTGAATCGATATCTTGTCCATCAGAAACGAGAACAATAGAAACAACTTCTGGTCGCCGTTGAATATATGTTGAGTGGCGGCCAAAGACAAGACAACATCTTTGCGGTTCTGTACCGGACACAAGTCCAAAGCTATGAGCTTTGGCGGTGGTAGCGGTGATACTGAACCACTACTGGCCGTTCGCTGTAACGCCACACACATATCGTAAACCACAAACACACCGTATGAATAGCCGCACAAATCAAATCCATCGTCCAATTGATTGACAAACTCGCTGTGGATTACGTCCAGAAAGTGTTGCGCCGTCTCTCGAATTGATCCGAACTGAAGGCACTCTTCTGTCCAATTGAGTCCAATCACAGGTCGTGTCATACGAGTGGCCACCGGAAGGAACAGATGGTAAGTGCCGTCAGTCGGCGGTAAGTAAAACACTTTTCGGCCATCTTTTATAGCATTGAGATACACGACTCGTTCTGTCGGTATTTGAAACACATTTTTGTCGGCCGACACGACGGACGTTATCTTGTGGTCGGTGTCTGTATGTTGACAAGTAGTTGCCGTTACCGCCGATGTCTTCTTTCCGCCACCATTACTTGCCGTCGGCGCCGAAGAGTCGATCTGTCGAATGCGTTCAATCGTCAAGTTCTGGATCTCCTGAGTGGACAAAACCAACTCAAAGTCCCTTTCGATCATTTGTTTTGTCTCAACGCTTAGCAGTGAATCCATTCCCAGTTCTGACAAACGGGTCTTCGCGTCGAACTTCTCTATGTCTTTGTGGCCTAATATACGAGACACTGCTGTCAACAGATTGTTCCGATCGGTCAACGAATCGGATTTGCGTGTCTTCTCGTCTCTAAACACAACACTCGAACAGATGGTGACATCGGAATCAAGCAACTCATCCAACGTCTGTAGGCATGAGTACATACTCTGAGATCGGGTGGAGCCCAATACATAGTCATTGGCGGTGATATTGTCGGCCACATAACCGACGTCACCGACTGGACCCCATTGGATGGCCAGAGCCGGCAAACCCTCGCCCCGTCTCAGTTCGCACAGTCTCTCCATCACTGCATTACTGAAGCCGTAATTACTTTGACCGGCGCTTCCAAGCCATGTGACCGCCGATGAAAACACCACAAAGTGATCCAATTGTGGACACATTTGTCGCGACAATTGATCCAAATGTGCAAATGGTTTGGATTTAGATTCAAACACTTTATCAAACGACTCGATCGACTGATTCTCCAAAAAGCCGTCACTTATCACTAATGATAAGTGAAATATACCGCCGATTGGACCCAATTTCATGGCCTCAACGAACAGATCTTTGGCATTGCTTTCGGAACCAATCGGTTGAGTCCACACAACTATCTCAATGCCAGAGTCTTTGAAATACTTGAGCCGCGAGTACTGATACGGCTGTTTGGGACCCGATCTCGAGGTGACCACAAACCTCTGCGCCCCCCTCTCGACCATCCAATCAATGATCTCTAAACCCATTCCTCCCAAACCACCGGTCATTATATATATTTTGTGAGAGAAGAATACCGTTCGAGGAATGGCTGCCATTTTGATGGCATTAACGTGAAGGCTCTGTTTGAAGGATTCTTCGCCACGGATTTTAATGATAACTTTGCCGACGTGTCGACCGCTAGACATGAAACGAAAGGCCTCTTCGCACCGGTTGTGGTCATAAACCGTACGGTTCAGGGGCTGCACAACACCGGCGCCGATGCCATTGTTTATAAGTTCCCATATCTTCTGCCTATCCCTCAACATTGTCGGCGATGTCTTGTCGTCAACCATAAGCAGAGCATCAAATTGTATGCCTTCAAAGCTCTTGTTTCGCAACAAATCCGTCACATCTAGAGAGAGAGAGAGAGAGAGAGAGAGAGAGAGAGAGAGTATGTCTAAGGAATACAATTAATATTTTCCAAATTCTTGTAAACAAAACACTTGAAAATAGTTTCAAAATCAATGATATATTATGGGAATTATTGTGATTACGATTGTAATCTCATAATTGGCATATAATCTGTTTTCTTAGTTATAATTATTTAATAAAAAAGCACATTATAGCAGATGGTTCATTTAGAATTATCATTGAATTTATATTACATTTCATCAATGTAACATGATCAATCACTACATTTCGATTATTTTATAAAAAATTAGATATATATCGTACGTGATATACCCATACGATTCATTAATTAAGTTAAGTTAAATTATACAGGGTGACCATATATTAAGTGCTTAATGCCATCAAATTATTTCTTATTACGCTTCATTTTTAACAAAATGCCTAAGCAGTTATAAAGTTCCGATTGTACGGGTGTTTTGTTCAGATATATAAGATATACACAGATAAATCATAAACAAAGTTTCAAACTTAAATATTTGATTTGCAGCTTTTATATTTATGTTAAACTTCGTATGCATACCTACAAAATTTCTAATCAGTATCATATATTAGGTTTTACCAACATATCATATAATGGAAGGTTAATTGCGTTTAAAAATATTACATTTAAAAAACGCAAAGATATACAGATTTTAAAAACATTCTTTAAAATTAAAAATAATTGTTTTAGAATAGCCAACAAATGGAGAAATAAAATTGAATTTTATAAAAACTCCAAAAACTGACTGTTTTGTAAAATACCTATTATTTGTATCCAATTATTAGATTAATATTATTTTATTATTGTATAATATTTTTAAATAGTTTACCAAAAACTATAAGAAACAAAAACAATTATAACAAATATATTAAATTGTTGAACGATTATTTGTAATACAATGTAAAGAAGAAGATTAGCCATATTAATACAGTGCAACTTCTTTATAATGAACGACAAAAGTGTTCATTATAGGGAGGGTTTATTTAAGAAAGGTTCGAGTAAAAAGTTAAATTTTTGATTAATATTTTTAATTATTTACTAATCAGAGAATGAATATAGTGTTTATCACATATTTTGCAATATTGAATGAAACTATAAATAAAAATGTGTTATTTGTATGTTTAAAGTCTTAGATTAGAAAATATTTTGAATACTTTTACAAATAATGTGCTTTCAATTATATTTGTCTGTTAGAGGGAGTGAAATTTTATCTTAATCTTTATAAATACGTTCATAATGGGAAGGTATTCATTATGGAGAGTTTACCTAAGAGAGGTTATTTTAACATTATAAGAATAGGAAATCCAACATAGATTTTGCACTCTATTAAACAAATTTCTTGAGTATATAATTATTTTTACATACTTCCATTTTAATATTTCAAGTAATAAATATTTAATTATATTTTTGAAAATGTTATTAATATACACCCTGTATATACTCATTCATTACTGAGCATTGAATTTTAATAATTAAAATCACACTTTGGATTGTCTGTTATAAGAACACTTTAATTACAGAGTTATAACAGTTTTTAAATTATGTAATAAAAATCAAAATATATCATTAATATAAAAATGAATTCAACAAAATGCGATTATATCGTGATATCTGGCGTTTCGGGTCGTTATCCGGGTATTAAATTCAATAACATTTAATTACTATTTAAATTATTCTTAAAAATTATAATTTATACGACAGAATCTGATTCAGTGGATGAGTTGAGTGACAATCTCTACAATCATATCGATATGATTACAGACGACGAAAGACGGTTTCCGAAGAGTAATATAATGCTTTAAATGTTTATCTCTAGCTATGTAACATTTTGTGTAACATTAAAATTAGAAAGAGAGAAAGAAAGAGAGAGAGAGAGAGAGATTCATTAAAAGCACATTGATTATAATTATTTATTCATTATTTGGCCGAAAACTGATGATAATTAAAAGTATACTTAAAAGCGAGTCTTTGACGAAATCATATTTTCCGATCTCAAGGAAGCGTCCATTTGTGGCCAAACACTCCAAACTTGCGAACAGTTTGTCGTCGGACAGGGAGTTAAGGACCACATCGACGCCCGCGCCGTCCGTTTCGGTCATAACGTGACGCCGAAAAGCGGTGGCGTCTCGGGATGTGACAAAACACTCGTCGCCTAAAGTCGGGAACAATTCCTGAAGGAACTGGCGTTTGGCGTCGGAGCCAACTGTTATTAATAGCCGACAGTTCAGACTCAGGCATATTCTGATGGCCGCCTGACCCACACCACCGCTACCCGAATGGATCAATACTGTCTCATTTGGCCGTAATTTACCCCTAAGTATAAGCGCATAATATGCTGTTCCGTAAACGCAGGGAACAGTAGCCGCCTCTTCCATCGACCAGTGGTCGGGAATCGGCCACAAAAAGTGTGTTTTATTAACCAGACAAGTGGTGGCCAATGCTTTAGACAATACGATTCCCATCACTCGATTCATGTTCTCATCTCTTCCCGCAAATTCTGACCCAATCAGGCATTCGGTCTCTCCGTCCGGAGCTTTCAATTGAAGTCGACCTAAAATATGGCAAAAAATAGTTACTATTGAGTATTAGATGAGATGATTGTGAACCGATTGACTGACCCGTCGCTAACATTATATCTTTGAAATTGAGGGCCGAATAGTAGATGTGAACCAACTTTTCGCCGATATTTCGGTTTAGCGGCCAATACTTGTGCTGACATTCAAACCACTCAAAGGAAGACAAATCGCCTCTATTTTGCAGATTTAGAAAACAGTGTTCGGTGTCCACAGTCTTGCGCCGCACCGACAGCTCATTGAGTACGTAATGACCGACTTTGCCATCTCTTAACACATTTATAGCCAAATTATTTTTGATGATATTGTTTAACACAGTATTTGTTTTGTCCAATACTCCGGGACTCCAATCATCGCAATTTGTGTCCATTATCTGCAGACATCGGACTCGATGTCCGTTGGGTTCCTTTTGTATGCATTTCATGAAACCCAACAGACCCTCAGCCGACCCGTTGGCCACTAAATATATATTCTGGTCAATGGGTTTGTCGCCGATGCCACTGAATTCGCGTTGAAATCTCTGCAACCAATGCCTGTAATCGTTGGTAAAATCGATGAATATCTGTCTCCTAATTAACGGTTTGTTAATTATTTTCCGATATAAATGGGATTTAACGGAGAAACAGTTGCTATTATGTGATACCAGACGGAAACCAATACTATGGGCCACAGTCTTCACCACTTCATGTTTGCTGGCATTCATTACAATTAATAAGAAACCCATATCAGTTAGTTTTTGCCAATAGCTTGAAAATAATAAGCTGTTATTATTTAATGTTTCGTCGGTTAAATTGCATAGACTTTGATCCTTATAGACAATCAGATCGACGCCGCCGTCACTCACTTCAGATCCCAGACAAGAATTGTTGAGAGAATAAGTATTTGAATACATGTTTATGTCTTCTCGTTTGAGATCAGTCTTACGGCCAATCAAAACATAGTGAATGTCGAGACTGTACTGCAATATATCCATTGTCGACATAACTGTGCCATACATTGGCGCTGAGCTCTCATTTACTTCCAACACATTCACGCGATTACCACTCAATTTGTTGAGATTTTCGGCAAATATTGTGAGTTGAGAGCGAAGAAAGTTTTGCTCGTCATATGATGAACACGTGATGTCTTTATTCAATCCATGCCTGAAGTACTCGTCAAACGCGACGAACTCATAGCTCATGTGAGCCGGCTTTTGAGACTTGACATTCCTATGCAGAGGACTGGCCCGCACTCCGCGGATCTCCAGTCCCGCCGTCACCACTATATTGAGGTGTGGATCAAATACTGTCCGCCTCTCGACACCGCTTTTGCTGAACAGTTGTTTTGGATCGCATCGGAGCTCTTCGATGGCCACCGGAACCAACAGTTGCTTTGATTCCGTTATTAGACACGTCTGTAACAAACAATCGCAAAATGTGACCCAATTCTCGCGCCACTCAATACCGGCCGACCAATACGTGTCTTGAATCTCGTGGGCGTCTGTAATGCAGCGAAAACTCGGGCCGTAATTATAGCCCCGAATTCTCAACATTTTGTACACATCTTTATTTTGCAAACAAATGGGCATTTCGTGACTCGCGTCGGCCATCGATTGTATTTCATTCAATACAGACGTGTATCGCAGCGATTGATCGCCTGGAATCTCGCGTATAGTACCGCTCACCACAATTGATCCGCTTTCGGTGATATGAAAACGTCCGGTACTTCTGTCCAAATTCACATTGAATGTGACTTTACTGTCGGCCGTCACGGGTGTGACCCGTAATAGCTGTACGTCACGGAACTCCACCGATAACTCTTTAAATGAGATATTCTTGTGAAAAGCCAATGAACGCCACGCAAGCATCAGATACCCGGTGCCCGGGAATAGGATTTTGCCATCAATACAGTGATCGAGTATATACTTGTCGTTCACGTTCTAAGAATTATTTTTATTAATTGTAATTTTAAGATAAATTACTTTTGTGATCATGTATAGTGATACTATAATTATACAGTCAAATACATATCCTGTCAACTATCTATGCTGTCAACTACTCTATGTTATCAACCAATTCCCAAATACCCATCACATAGATATAATGTTAAAATTATCTCGATGTTGTCAACTAAATCTCAAGAACCATTCAGTTGATAGCATCGATAGTTGACTGTAGTGGCATACCATAAAGTCGATGGTATAGGACTCGTCCGACCGATTTTGAAAGTAATTAAAATAATCGGGAAATTTGATCTCACGGTAGGATTTTGTGTGATTCCATTGGATAAATGGCGACAGCATTCGAGTGCCCGTCGATACCGGACCCCCAACTGTAGGATACAGTCTTTCTATACTTACATTAAAGCCATTTGTATAGAGACGGCCCAAACCGGTCAACAATAATGACTCGCAATTGTCATCCATTCCTTTCATTAGAGAAATGTATGTATAATTTGTATTTAAATTCATGATCTCATTTGCCATTAGAGTGTCCGGAGACAAGTCGACGATTACTGATCCGTTGGTCAAACCATTGGTGAGCGTATTCTTTAACATCGCCGGCAATATTAGGCAATTAACAAAATATTTGCCGCTAATGTTATCGCAGTTATTATCGTTGGTATTTGAGATCCATTTAGAGGACTTTTTTCGATCGGATCCGATCACTGAATCTAACGTCTGAACCAATGTCTCAATATATGATTTTACTTCCGGACCAGTGGTCAGCACTTCTTTGTAATACTGACCAAAACAATGGCCCATATTATAGACAATCAAATCGTTAAACTTGCGATTTAAACCCTTTTTGACTGCCATTTTGTCGATGAATTTCCCGCAATAATAGGCAACTAAAAGGGTTTCCCGAGCAGTGAGACAGCCGTCCGCATACGCGCACACTATCTCACCGGCGGAGTAGCCAATCATACGATCGGCCGTGAGATTCAAGTGCCGCAACTGATCCGTCAAAGCCATCTGAGTGGCGACCGTCGATAGCATTGAATTCAACGCCCAATTGTTAGAATCGACATTTGGTTTAGTCAATAGCGCCAACAGATCCACGCCTTTGTCTCTCAACACAATCGCCGACTTATGAATAGAGTCTGAGATGACATCAAAACTCATTAGTTGTTTGTTAATCGCTGGCAATTGAAACTCTTTTGACGCGTATAGAAAACACAATTGTCGGCTCGTTTTGGCCACTTTGTTGATCTGAATCGGTGTGAAAGTTAGTCCGGTTTGGACACTGGAGTTGGCGCTAATTAATGTATAGCCACGGTATCTCATGGGCCGACATCCGGTCCCCGTCTCGTAGGGCGAGCTCTTTGACAACTCATTAATCAAATTCAGTAAATCTCTACTGATTTTTGAAGGCTTTTCAAACAGTTTGCCAAAGAAATACTCGACCGCCTCCTGACTGCGTCCGCATATCTGCACTAAACGCGGATACCTGTGGTCTACAATCTGGTCATTGCCTTTCTGTGCCTTAATCTTCGGCGACCGTAGTATGAGGTGTGTGTTAGAACCGCCTAAACCAAAGTTGTTGAGACCGACCAAATCGCCCGAAAACACGGTATTCTCGTTAATGGGCTGAATGTGACCCTCGATTAGGGACTCAATCGCTGGGTTGGCTCTATTGAAGTGTAGGTTCGCTGGGATTAACTCGTTTTCAAAGGCGAGGATTACTTTAGTGACGGCGCACAGACCCGACGCCCCCTCCGTGTGACCGGTGTTGGACTTTAGGGCCCCAATCAGTAACGGCTTCTCTCTTTCGTCTATAAATAACAAATAAATTTGATTCATATTTTAACTATTTAAAAATAGTTCAATAATTGTTAAATAAATTGAATTATATATTTAAATAAGAATCATACTGCGATGCTATACGTTAATCACAATTTGAAATTGATCAAAGATTTTACATTTTTTAAAGAAGAGTGCCCACCCCTAATACTAGCCGTGGTCTATTGACCAGATCATTATTTAACATAATATGAATGATTTGCAATAACGTTTATAGCATAAATAACGAACAAAAAATGTAATACATTTTTAACTTTTTTTTATCTGATATCCGAATTACAACATTCATTCAGATCCATATTCTTCTCATCAAATTCTTTCCTTTAATATATAAATTGAAAATATTGAGTTTTTATCGGGTTTTACGGCTAAAACTAAAGATTTCAATTTAAGATATTATGTCTTTGGAATGAAATTTAAAAAAAATTTACGAACATAATCAGCATTTAATGTAGTTTTCAGAAATATAATCAATTATATTATAATTCAATATTATTTTTTATCTCCATAGGTTAACATGCAAAATTGGCATAGTTTGTTAAGCTGCTATGTGAAAACCTGCAATCAGATTTTAGTAATTATTTTTTTATGTTGTGCAAAATTTATCTCTTTACAAGTTATACATTGGGTCTATCTCTATATTTCTAACCGTTAAACCGATAATATGAACATTTTGAATTGTCCCATATTTTGTATACCACGTGACCAAACTATATTGACCAGCTATGCAAAAGATCATTCGTATAATTCTCTATTGAATGCTGTTTGCAGAATGAAATTATCTCTTGACCGCCCTATTAAGTTTTAAACAATAAATACCTACATTATCTGTTATTAAGAGTTTATTGCCGAAATTCGCGGTAGTACAGTTGACAACACTTAGGATTGTTCGCCCCCTCCCCTATACTATTTTTTATGAATAACTGATTTAATGACAATAAATCAATTTTGTGCGAATTTTGCGATATTTGGCCGAATTATTATAAGAGAGAGAAGCGATACTAAGCGTCCAAAACCTACGATTATCTCAATTGGCGCTGGTCGGTAGCATACGCCCGATATATAATCAATACGCCGTGACATATTCTGGGCAATATTTGCTCTCACTTCCTCTCACCGTATAACAACTCTGATCAAAATGCTGCTCAGATCAAGTACCAGACAAGCCCGTGCGACAAATATATCGGCTAGTAGCTCAAACACAAGTCGAGCTCCTGTCGCAAATGGCAATGTTGGAAACAACAACAATCTAGCTAACAACGGATGTGGGCGTCAAACCTTAACAAAATATTCTGGCCATCAAACAATTATTAAGGCTGATTTATGGTGCAATCTATTTGAAGTGGTGACGCGAGGCCAAAATGATCAAGATCGTATCTTTAATCTCATGGCATATCTAATCGATGACGCATTGAATTGGTATGCATCTGAGATTGCTCCAACTATGGCTAACAATACATGGCCACAAGTACGTGCCGCACTCATTGCTCGGTTTGGCCCAGCCGTAACTAACCCTTTAGTGGAAGGTCAACGTCGATATCTTAAAGGAACTGAAACTGTTCAAATGTATTACGATGAGAAAATGCGATCTTTACGACAAACAACTCTACAAGAAAGAGATGCAGTTGCGATGCTTACAGAAGGGATGCCAGCATCTTATAAAGGCTACTTGCTATGTGCTGCGCAAACTGCCGTTGCTTGGCTCGCGGTAGCACTTTCACTCGAGGCAATGAACCGCCGCCCGCTTCCAACACAAACACAATCGGGTAGGCAACCCTTTAAAAGACCGGCGGCTTTAACCGCAAGCCCGCCCTATCCGGCTAAACGAGCCCGTGATGCGCCGCCATCACCGTGCAGATTCTGCGCAGAAGCGGGAATCACAGCATTCCTCTGGCATCGAGAGTGCAGTCGGAGACGTCGGCAACCGTACCGTCCATACGAATCGGCAGATACAGAGCAACCAGTGCTTGCATTACTGCCTGAGCATGAGACCAACGAATCGGACTCTCAAGCTTCGGAAAACTACTCGGGCGGTCGTCAGTAAACTTAATACATATTAATGTGTGGATCAATGGACATAAAATTCGAGCTTTAATTGATACAGGGAGTACTATCAATATAATATCACAATCATTGTCCAAACAACTCCAACTTAAACCACATCCACACACAGCAATTACCGTCACGCAAGTGAATGGTATCACAAAAACTGACGGCCGCCTAGCGATCACACTAACGATTGGATCAATCACAAGGAGAGTAATAGCTCATGTGATTCCTAAATCACCAGAACTCTTTATTATCGGTCTCAAAACTGGACAACTATTCGATCTTCAAATTAATTTGAATCGCAATAGTGTGTACCGGCTTGGACCGAACGATACTCGATTACATCGATGTTTGATTCTTAACAATGATAAACTAAACACTTTACTTTTACAGTACGATAGTCTTTTTGCAAAATCAGAGACAGATATTGGACGTATATTGGTTGGAACCCACACAATCCGGTTACGCCCTGGAACGAACCCAATTGCACTGCGACCATATAGACATTCTCCAACAGACACAATTGAAATAAGAAAACAAATCCAAGCCCTTATAGAAAAAGGATGTGTCCGTAACTCGAAGTCACCGTGGGCAGCGCCCGTAACCCTGGTGAGAAAGAAAAATGGAAAGCCACGCCTTGTCATAGATTATCGTCGAATGAACGCCGAAACAATTGATGAACGAGAGCCACTCCCGATCATTCAAGATATAATCGATGAATTATCTCTGGCACGTGTTTACACTACATTAGACATGGCTTTTGGATATTGGCAGCTCGGCTTAGACCCGGACTCAGTGGAAATTACAGGTTTTGTAACAATTGATGGCCAATATGAATGGTTGGTCCTGCCAATGGGGTGTAAAAACGGACCACCAGCATTTCAAAGAATAGTTCGCCAAATACTTGGAGATCTTATTCATCACGGTGTCATTCCATACCTTGATGATATAATTGTTTATTCCCCAGATAATGAAAGTCACTATACTTTATTAACAGAAGTTTTCCGACGGTTATTAGCTGCTAACGTTAAACTCCGTCGAGAGAAATGCCATTTTCTGAAACACACAGTTGAATATCTGGGATTCATGATAGAAAATGGGAGTACACGTCCGGCCCCATCAAAAATAGCGGCCGTAAAAGACTATTGTCGCCCTACTACTGTCAAGGCTGTGCAGCGATTTATTGGTCTGGCCAATTATTATAATCATTTCGTACCGAATTTTAGTCGAATTGCAGAACCTCTCACACGCCTAACACGAAAAGACATTCCATTCAAATGGGATAAAGACCAAGAATCTGCTTTTCAAACACTAAAGTGTAAGTTAACAGAATCTCCTATACTAACCATATATCGCCCCGATAGACCTTTATCTCTGCACACCGACGCCAGTTCTGTTGGAATTGGCGCTATTCTGATGCAACCCGACGACGAGAACCGCAACCGAGTTGTCAGTTATTATTCCCGACGCTTAAATATTCACGAATCAAAATACACGGCATCGGAACTGGAGTGTTTGGCCGTTGTAAACTCAATGGAACATTTTCACGTATATGTACATGGAAGGCCTGTTGATATATATACCGATCATTCAGCGTTAAAATGGTTATTTAATATAAAAAACCCGTCAAGTCGGTTATTCCGTTGGTCAGTTCGTTTATCTGTATATACCTATACTGTGCATCATAAAAGCGGCGCGAAACATGAAGCGCCAGATGCATTATCGCGGGAACCAATTGCTCTCTTTATTAACGCAAATGAAATACTGGACGCTCAGAAATCTATGGACCAAAATTCAATTCGTAATGTCGAAACACGTGATGGATTGCTTGTCGTCAAACGGCGTGGTATTACACGTATAATTATTCCAAACTCGATGTGCGAACGCGTTCTCAAGCATTACCACGATGACCAAGGACATCCTGGCATATCAAAAACCCAACAATTAATAACAAGTATTTATTGGTGGCCAACAGTTATTCACGATATAAAACGACACGTCAAAAGCTGTCATACTTGTCAACTGGTTAAATCTACAAATAGACCCTCATTAGGAAAGATGCAACCAATTCCAACACCACACAAACCAATGGAAATATGGGCTATCGATACCGTAGTAATGGGCAATTCGGCCGCAAAAACACGTGCAAAAAACATTCAGGTTATTATCGATCACCATTCCAGATTTGTTTGGGCCTTTCCTACTCCTAAAAATACAACTGCGACCATTATAACAGTATTACTTCAATTGTTTCGCACTGTTGGGGCGCCGGCCAAAATCATCAGCGATAGACACCCAAATTTCACGGCAAAAGCTTTCCGTAAATTTTGTACTGATCAAAATGTACGCCATGTAATGGTCTCGCCCTATCATGCCTGTGCTAACGGTACCGTGGAAAAGGCAAACGACACAATCATACGAAGACTACGAATGGCGTGCTTTGAAGACACAAAGAAAAAATGGTCAACTTTATTACCCGATGTTGTGCAAAAGTACAACACAACCCCACACAGCGCTACAGGATTTGCCCCAAACTTCCTTCAATTTGGTATTACTAGCGATACAACGCCAGAAATTGGTTTAGCAGACGCTCGTAATCTTGCAATATCCAGATCTGAAGCAACAAAAACTAAGCGTAAAGATTTACACGATAAAAAACATCAATCATCTCTATTTAAAATTGGTGATCTAGTAGTCCGTAAAACACCTGACAATCACCCTCAGAAACACAAGTTATCGGCAGAAAATTCAGGCCCATATGTTATCCTTAAATCTCTTAGGCCAGAAACCTATCGTATTGGCCAACAAAACGACAATTCTGTAATAACAACATCACATGCCTCTCAACTGAATAGATATCTGCCACGAGTTGTCGGCAGTTCTAGTGACCAATCACCTGATAATTGAAGACTTTCAATTTGTAACAGAGACTTATCGATGGGGGATTGAGATAAAATATTTTAATATACTTTATTCATTATATAAGAATTTTAGTTATGATTTATAAATTAGAAATATGATATTTAAATTGAATGTTAGTTTTTATAAGAATTTATGACTGTTTGATTGAATGTAATGAAATAATGATATGAATTTCACTTTTGTTTTCACAATTGAATTGAATGTCACTCGCAATCAATTACACAATTACTATTCAAAAACCAATATTTAATGCTTAAATGTATTACTATTTTTTATGAATAACTGATTTAATGACAATAAATCAATTTTGTGCGAATTTTGCGATATTTGGCCGAATTATTATAAGAGAGAGAAGCGATACTAAGCGTCCAAAACCTACGATTATCTCAACATAATAATTATACACTCAAAACTTTTAAATGAAGGAACTTTCTGTAGAGAAAGCTCGTTCTACAGATTTTTGCCAAATGCATTACACATTTAAACATTTTAAATAGAAAGAAGGAGCTTTTAGTGAAAAAAGTTCGAGCATACCGTATATCCAATG
Source organism: Medioppia subpectinata (assembly GCA_905368565.1). Lineage (NCBI taxonomy): Eukaryota > Metazoa > Arthropoda > Arachnida > Sarcoptiformes > Oppiidae > Medioppia > Medioppia subpectinata. Next base: position 18,630 of record CAJPIZ010000650.1, read on the forward strand.
AAAATGAATGTATGGAAATAAATGTTTGAATGTTTGAAAATAAATGTTCAAATGTTTAGGAGTAAATGTTTGATTTTATTAACGGTTATTGATTACAATTAATACAAAATCTTAATAACAATGAGTTTATGGCAACTGAAACACCTGAGTTCGTCGCCGTAATAGACTATTGGTTACAATTAATACAAAATCTTAATAACAATGAGTTTATGGCAACGGAAACACCTGATTTCGTGGTCATAATTGAGATTATTAAGTAAGTCTTAAGTTAGCGATGATTTGATGCTATAGTGCTTGTTGTCGACTTGAATAATATTCGCTCAATTGCCAAATAGAAATCTTTCGCCTTTTTCGTAATCCAAATTAAACGCAAAATGGGATATAAATAAAATGTAAAAACATTTAATGAGTTGTACTAAAGACAAAACATCAATCGATGTAAACATAACCTGTTGTATCGGCGGGACCTCTTGTTTGCGAGAAGTGGATACCTTTATCAATCGTAACACATTTTGTTGAATGCCTTCAATGGAGCTAATGAGTGATATAAATACATTAAGCACAGACAGACAAACAAAATGACCACAATGTGATACACCTGAGTTGCGTTGTTTTCAATCTAATGCCCACTTACTTTCAACGCTATTGTCGAGCTTGGATCAGATCAGGTGATGGTTGGCAGTACTGGGAACGCGGGTGTATCACCAGTAGTGCGCTTGTAATGGCACTCACACTTCCCACACAAATGATTGGGTTGTTGTCTGAAATGTGCGGACAAAACACCACAACCGGTTGTGGTATGACTTCCGCTCACAATCGCAAACACAGTGAGACATCTGTTGTCAATATTTTTAATGTCTTTTTATGCGTTAAAAATGTTTAAACATTTTTTTCAGTCAAAAAAATGTTTAAACATTCAATTTTAGTTTTCAGTGTATTTTGAATTGAGAGTTAAGTCAATGTTTAAAAATGTGTTTAAAAATATAATCACGATTTAAATTCACTTATTATTAAATAATTATTTGTTGTGTTGTTTTAAAAATTAAATGAAAATTACTGTAAAACACAATTAAATGACAAATTTAATAAAAATCAATAATCAACTAAAAAACGCTTAATAATACAAAACACGGCATAAAAAGTAATAATTATGTATTAAATGGCATACAATTAACCAGTAGTTAACCTATGGATGAAGAGATTCCTAAAGGGAATGTCGGACAGAAGTGTCACATCAATTGCTTTCATTGTTTTGGCTTTCATTTCATTCATAACGGGTTCGGGAATTAGCGGACAATTGGCTAATTTGATAACGATTGCCATCAGGAGATTAGTCTTCTGCGGATGATATTCGCCAAACATGACATCCAATTCGGTCAACACTTGTCGCAAATAATCCATTAATTGAGTGCCAAATGTGAAGACATTGAGTGGAAACAGATTTGATGGTTGAAGACGTGTGTAATCGATGTTACGATCCAAATGGTAAACACATTTCTCGCACTCGCAGTCTATTGACCAGAATTTCAGTGCCTGTTGTCTGTCCGCACGGTTTAGATCCAATCGTACGAAACTTATGGTAATCTCTTCGCCAGCGGCTATCGGTCTCATTGCCCGCAATGGTATCGATAGTCCTGTCAATCAATGGTTACAAACGATTATTAAAATTATACTAAAATCAATATCGATGTTAAGTAACAAACCTTTACCGATGAGAGCGCTGTTGGGTTGACAGCTGTGGCCGAGCAGTGAGTGCTGAATGTATAGACCGGTGCCAATAGTGTCCGGCGTTTCCATTATGTCCTGATCACTAGATTTGATTGGAATCAGAGGAATGGTATACAAGAATGACAACCAATGCTGTACTTCTTGGCGATCGTAATCAAAGTCAATATCATTAAAAATATTGCAAATGTTAGAGAAATTAAGAATTTTCTTGTTGTCATTGACTTCACTGGCATTCACTTCGATGTCTCTGAGACTGACATCCGATCCGTCAAACAATCGGTACTTTTTTGTGGCAAAGTTTGGGATCTTTTGCACCGAAAGGAAGAGTCGGAGCAAAATTCGCATCCAATTAGTTGTCGATAAGACTGATGTCAAGTCACGCAAATAGAGTGGACACTCATTCTTGTGATACTTCCAGTCATTCTTCTGACACTCTTTACTGCAATAAAATATTTGAAGACATTTCGAGCATCTCTTCAATTGATCCGATTGTTTGAAACAATTGTCACAATATTTGCCTTTGGATTCCTTGTGTAATGCATGAATGATAGGCATGTCTTCGGTTATCACATCTCCCGGTGATAACGGTTTCGACAGTTTTGGTGACATTTCTGGCCATAGATTTCATTATTAATTAAAAACACGTGTTTTTAATACAATTCACAAACACTTACCACAGATCTGATGATTGGATCCAATTGTGTGACAAAGTCTTGTGTTGGAAGCGATGGACTAATGGTATAAATGAGTTGTGACTAAAATGTGAATCAATCGATGGACTGATCTGTGGATTAATGTATGAAAAGTGAGACCAAGTGTTGACTCAAAGCAATCATCACTTGATTTGTGTCCAAAACCTATGGCTTATAATTGGCTATAATTTGAGCGCAAATTTCAAACAAATCCAAATTTTATAATTTGTTATCAAAATAATAATTACTTGATTTGATTTATTAATTAAAATAAATTGAATATAAATTAAAAAAGTATCACATAATTAATGACATGAGATGTGATGTCTTATAGTCGTCGTAAATCACATCCAATTCTTCCAACAATTTGTTCAAATAATCCATAAAATATCTGTTTATATGAAGCGATGGCTGAAACCCAACGAAGAGACTACTGTTTTAAAGCAAATCAATGTTTGAAAACATAATCAATATATAAATTCACTCATTATTTTAAACATTTATTTAGACCATAATTAAAGTTAAATAATATAATATTATGTGTTTAGTTTTACGAAATACAATAAATTAAAAGTATATTTAAGATACAGTAAAAGTAATGATTAATAAAACACACGTTAAATACAGTAAATTGTTGTCAAAAAACAGTCCGTAATTAATAAATTTTTAAAAATGTTTGAATCAAATATACGCACAAAAATTAATACATTATTAATGCCATTAAATGAGTGCCAAAATTGTTGAACAACTGATCCAAACTTATAAAACAATAATTGAGTCAATTTATTCAATAAATGATATTTAAAAATAAGTGCTAAAAATAATGCTTTAATCCATTGAATGGCTAATCCCTGAAAAAATCACTTTTGTCAGGAAGAGTAACATCAATTGATTTCATTAAAATGGCCTCAAATTCATTGGAAACCGATTCGCAAATTAGCGGACATTTCGATAATTGCATAAAGAATTGCATTAAAATCATTGTCTTTAACGGATAGTATTGGCCAAACACTACATCCAAATCGGGCGACAATTGGCGCCAATAATTCAACAATTGTTTGCCGAAAACATTGTGCG
>CAJPIZ010000651.1:0-22116 GCA_905368565.1 Medioppia subpectinata
ATTCCGTCAGTGGTGTGCACTCTCTGTGGCTCTCATTGTCTGTCAGTTTGCGATCACAAGTGATTTGATGTGAAAATGAATACCAAAATAAAGTGTTATTAATATTTGTATATCGTATCCAAGAATCACAAGAATCGGCTGCAAATCACTCTTCGGTTGCCGTCGACTGTGTTTGCGATTGTCATCCATTGAGTGCTGCTTTCGGTGGCAATGCGTCCGATGTTCACGAGTCAGCCCATGTGCTCATATGGAGGCCATTCACCGCAAACACCGCTGCCCTCCTCTGAACCCCTTTACCCCAACCCCTCCCTCATGTCTCACCCGCACCCACACCCGCCTCTCATCACACATCCACCGCATACTCCGCACACACCGTACGGACAGCCAGACTATCGCGTCTACGAAATCAATAAACGACTCCAACAACGATCTGAAGTAAGACAACCATTTGATTACACCATTCATTTGATCCATTCATTGATCCGTTTGTGTACCCGATATGACAGCTGTTTGTGAACCAAGAGAGTGACAATCTATGGTGGGATGCGTTCGCCACTGAGTTCTTCGAAGACGACGCCACTCTTACGCTCACCTTTTGCTTAGAAGACGGACCCAAACGATACAGTAATTGATTTTTAACCATTCATTTTCACCCACTCTTTGCCTATCATTGCTCTAACACTCGGTGTCTCTCTGTTTGTGTGCAGCGATCGGTCGGACTTTGATTCCGCGATACTTCAGGAGTATCTTCGAGGGCGGCGTAACTGAGCTGTCGTTTAATCTGAAGCGTCCGAAGGAGTCGTTTCATCAGTCGTCGCTCACTCTGGACTGCGACCAGTGCTCTGTTGTCACACATCACGGCAAACACTATAACAAGGTATCCATCAATACCTATACCCAAACACATGACAACTGCTCATTACTGTACCTCACATTTATTTTGCTATCATTTGTCTCTCTTTGAGTGATATTATTATGTTTTTATGCATTTATTTTGTGATTTAATTTAATTGTCTGTTATTTAAATTACGAAAGAAGTGACCGAAAGATGAATTATTTTTGCCTGATTTTTGTGGTATTATTTTTTCAATGCGAATAAATCGATGCCTGAAATGCAAACTCTATTTCCATGGAAACGGAGTCTCAGAGAGGAGAGCGGAGTATCGATTTAATGGTCGGGTAGTCATAGCGATGGCTCACCTCTCGCAGAGCCAATGCATAGCTTATGTTGAGAGAGAAGTCACTTCTGCTTTCGCTTTCACTTTGCATTCAAAATAACTTTTTCTTATTTTTTCCGAATCTTTTTTATCGATTTATTTCACACGAAATTAAATATTTTCTCTTATATTGAAATTAATTGTCTTTTTGGACCAAAATTAACGCAATGTTTGCTTTGTATGACACGACTTTGGTATAGCCAATGGGTCCATACCCTCCGCCACCCAATGACCCAATCAAAGAGCAATTAGCGAAAGATAATTCAGTAGTGGTTTGCACTGAAGGCCGGCTTATATTAGAGTTCACTTTCGATGACTTAATGCGAATAAAGTCGTGGCATTTCGCGACCCGACATCACCAGGAGTTGATTCCTAGAGGCATAGTTGCAATGCAGGCACAACAGGACCCCACTATTCTCGAACAGATGTCCAAAAACATTACCCGTCAGGGGCTGACCAACTCTACACTGAATTATTTAAGGGTATGAATCATCAGTCATAGTGTGGCCAACAATTGAATTGACTGTATTGTCTTGTATTGTCAGCTCTGCGTTATATTAGAGCCGATGCAGGAACTCATGTCAAGACATAAGGCATACTCTTTAACCCCAAGAGATTGTCTGAAGACAACGCTGTTTCAGAAATGGCAGCGAATGGTCGCTCCGCCCGAAGCGTCGCGACCGCCGAGTAAGCGAAGGAAACGAAAGTCGTCGACGAATAACGGGACGACTGGCGGCGCCGGCAAGAAGAAGAACAACGCGGCGAACATGAGTCCCGGACCCCCAAACTTCACGCTCGCCTCTCAGGTTTGCGTTTTTTGACCGCTATTTTGATAACATATGGCGACAAATATTGATAATTGTTTGTTAGGATGTGATGGTAGTCGGAGAACCATCTCTGATGGGCGGCGAGTTTGGCGATGAAGACGAGAGACTCATTACAAGACTGGGTATGTTTAGCACAGGTTGTTGTGGTTGTAACCACTTTACAAATGCTTGTCAAATGCAATATAATAACACTATTGTATGTAATAGAAAACAACCAATATGATCCGAGCGCATCCAACGCCGCAAACGGACTCGAAGACAACGATGAGTTTGCGTCGATGGGTGCGCCAGGAGGCGGGCCCTCTGGCAACGGTCCGCCGCCCGGTTGGCCCAACGGACCGAACGCCGGTCCACCCGGTGGTCCCAACTCAGGTCCTCCGTTATCGGAGCGGTCATCAGTTGGCGGCGGCGGCGGTAACAACGGTCACACACCTCACGGCCCCGGCTCTCAAGACGATAACAAAAAGCAATCACCGAATATAAGTCAATAAAGATCTGAAGAATGAATAGTTTTTTCACAAATTATATAAATATTATTTGAATGCAATTATTTGTAAGCATTTAAGAGGTGACGGAATACCCACTCATCCATACATTATTGACAAACAAAATACAAAACAAATTTTTTATGCTATTTATGACAAACAAATTATACATATTTAATGTTAATCTATATTTGTTTAATTGATTGACATATGATTCCAATGTAAACACTTTACATCAAATCCATTGGCCATCATTTCTTTTATTATTTATTTATTTTTAATATTATTATTATTACCCGTGTTTTCGATCATTTAGTTTTCGCGAATTTATTATATCTACGAATTGATGACCAAAAGGATCGCTCCTTTCATTGCATTTATTAATAACTAAAAATATAATATAAATTGATATGATTTTCAATGAATAAATCAATGTTTCTTTAATTACATTTTGACGCTAATTATTATCCAAACTATTAATTTTGTGGATTTTGAGTCCAACTCATCCCATAATATCGTTATAAAAAAGTTGATGAATTAAAAAATGGCTAAAATTTGGTTTTTTTATCAGAAGAACTCATTATTTGATTCAAAAATAAAGTCATTTGTTTGGGACATAATTGTCAAAAAAAAGTATAATATATTTTCTATGCATTATATGGTTTAAAAAAGCATTTAATACTGTATTATCATTTCAAGCGTCAAAAATGTGTCCCTTTTATGTCATAATTATTTAGTATTTAAAGAAAAATTATTCATTTTATTTGCCATAATTTCTCCACAAATTTTCTTGTTTTGGCCAATAGTTCGCTGATATTTGCCTCTAATTTATGTTACGAAACAGCGATTGAATTATAAAGTTGTGTGAGTTTTATAGCATAGACTCGAAAGTAAGGTAAAGACAAATACATCGTTAAGCAGTTTGTAGTTTGCGTTCACTTTTCTATTTCCTCTGTTTGTGTGAAGTTGTGCTCAATTTTTCAAGTTTTCTCATATCCATAGAGGCATAACATAATAATATATACACCACTAATACCTCTATAACTTTTATAATAAAACGGTGCCTTTTAATTTTCATAAAAATACTCTTAAAAAGTTTGTGTCAAAAAAGTTTCGGTTCACTTAATTGATTGGCCGACCAGTCGTTTTACTATGAAGTTGTATGCGTTTGCACTCATATTATTGAGTTTTGGTGAGTGTTTTGTCCACTATTTTTGAAATTTATTTTTAGAAAAACTCTCGTATCAAATGAGTCCAAATCACATATCTATCGATTCATTAGCATATAATTAATGGTATTTATATTTACAATTTCGCTTACGGTTACTCTTCTATATGTGTGGCCTTCGAGTCCCGTTGTATTACATCTTTTTCATTGGTTTAATGACACAAATTCCTCACAAAAAAACTTTACTTAAACTTATTCTCATAAAAAATGTTGAGAACATTGCGATAACTGTTTATCAATAATCTTATTGTGAAATCCATGTTAACATCACTTTCAATAACTTTTTTCTCAAAGTAGATAACACTTAAAACTTATTATTTAGATGCTTTACCCGAGTGTTGAACACCTATTTGGAAACATTAATGGGCCCTCCTTTTGACCTTATGTTTATTTGATTACAAAAACCTATACTTTATTAAAATATTTAGTTTCCATAATATGCCTAAACCTTAATTCATTTGTTAATTAAAATTTGAAATTATTGATATTAAATATACTAATTTACTAATTATATAGAAAAATATCGAATATTTTTTATTATAATTATATAATAACCTCAAGTGTAACCGATATCTAAACAAATTTAGCCCTAAATAACATTTCTTATGAGAAATAAAATTTATGCCAAAAGCAAGACTTGATTTGAATTCAATTGTTTGACAACATTTTTATGTTTTTCATTCAATTCAGATATAAGTTTATGTTAATATTAAGTGCAATGTAATACACAATACTAGTTATTAATTTATGGTATTATATGTCTGTATTAATACACACCAAAAATTATTTAGTTTTAATAGCTATTTGGTAAAAATTATGATTAATTCAAATTTTATACAATTATTTATGAAAAGAATTACTGATTCAAGGAATGAAATCAATTCAATAATACGTTTATATTTTTCTAAGAATACAATCATTTGTACCACTCATTCAATTTAGTTTACAATTAACGCATTTCACTAATGATTGGAAAACAGATATTATTATTATTACTGACTTTCGCCCATTTCTTCCTAATTCACTGAATCCTTACAATTGTATTCATTTTATGTTTCGTTATAAACGGCATTATAGACAACATATACAGACAATTGAATGAGAATTTCGCCTAAACTCCGGAATTAAAAATTAACTTTTTTATGTGAATTTCCGCTAAATTTTGACTAAAAAAAGACAAAAATAAAAGTTTAGTTTCAATGATGGAAATCTTTTTCGCAGATTTAACCGTAACTGTGAACACCCTTTCCGTATTCAGCGCTCAATTAGAGACTTGTTTTTAAAAAGTGAAACCTTGAATGATGTGAAACAACGTTTTGAATGCTATGAAAAATGAAATTGTATTTTATTTTTGCGAATTTGTAAATATATTGTTATTAAATATATAGAAATATTATTAGCAAAATGAGGAGCACTTCTATATAACAAACCGAAAACAAGTATAAAATATATAAATTTGGGTCAAATTCTATCACTTTTTTGAGGTCAAGAAAATTTTCAATTTTTGTTTGAAAGCCAATAATGTTTTCATTAGTATTAGTGTTATTAATAATAAAATAATTAATAATTGGATGCAATATATAATATCTGTTTTAATATAATTATATTGATTTTTATAGTCATTTGGTGCTTAAAATTGTTTCCAAACATTATTCAATTACATTTTTACAATTATATTGATTTATTCAATTAATTTTTTGTTGAAGAGTTTTACCGAGATTGGGGTCAATTTCTGTCAACTTTGTTTGCATTGCATTTAAAGTCCAAACATATAACTTATTTTTAACTTCATTTTTTTGTTAGACAAGTATTTTTGTATAAAAATATTTTTGTTGTATAAATATTAATGAATTTTGAAATATCTATCCTTTTATAGGGAATATTTTAAAAAAATCTTCTCTATTAATAGCAAACATATTATATTCGTGTAGTTGTTATAAAACATACAAATAAAAACATATAAATCATTGAATGTTTTGAATTTAACGCAAACTTTTAAAAAATCATTAAAAAAAGAAAAATATATTTAAGAATTCCTGTAAAACGTGTTTCAATGAACTATTGATTTAAACATTTAGAAAAATTATTTGTTATAAAACTTGATTACATAAAAGGCTAAAACTATAAAATGTTGAATATATTCATTGATCGCAAACTTTCCCGCAATCTCTCGATATTGACGACAATCTGAGACAACATGTAAACACAATTTACATGAAACCCAACCACTTGTGAACATATAAATAGCAAACAAATATAAAGTTATTTACAAATATTTTTATAAATAGGTGTAAAATTCGGAATAATTAACAAATATACATAAATAAATATAAATATTATAATATAAACATAAACTATTTCCATGTCATTCAGCCAATCTTAATAGTAAAGTCATTATATCGTAAAGTATTTATTTTACGTATTTTTATATTAATGTTTTACAACCATTCAAACTTTTTTTTAGTAAATATAAATACATATTTAGTTTTGAATATATTTATTTATTTTGATTTTTTCAATAATCAAGAAATGATTGATAACTATAATTCTTATTATTTGCCAAAAACTATATTTTCGTATATTCTTTGCAAAACATATTTAATAAATGATTGCCTAAAATGCATATTAAACTATAAACTAAATGTGGAACAAACGAATTACACTTCTTTTATATATAAATATTTTTATTAATATTTAGAAAATTTTATTTATTAGACAATTGTCGCAAACAATTTCATTTAAACGTATGGCAAAAAACTTGAACTTAAAGTTATTTAAAACTTTTATTTAAAATATTTAACATTAAAAACAAGAATCTTAGGTCTAGATTTTGATTGATTAAATAAAATAAAACTTATAATATAAAAATTCATTCTTAAAAAAACATAAATCAATTTATAGTTATATTATCTGGTAATAAAACGAAATATAAAAATATTTTGCATTTTTAACAAATTAAGTTTATAAATCAATAATTTTTAATTTATTGCCTTTAATTTGCAAAACATTTCAAACTCTGAGAAGCGTTTGAAATTGAGTGTCAAAGCAGTCATAAAAATGGTCAGAAATATTTCGGTCGTTTTATCGGTTCATTTCCGGGGTCTTCGCATAACGTGAAGGGAGAAGTCTATGCCGTCAACGAGAATACAATATATATCCGGGAATTTTCATATGACGGCGCCGGACCCGGTATGTCATCCATTAACACACTTATTGTGTTTTATATTTAAATAACTATATTTCAAAAATACTAATTGAATGCAACAATCAATTATTGTATTCATGCAAAAATGCAATCACTATTCAACACATTAAATGATGGGCAATAAAAAGCTGCCTTCTTTTGGGCGGGCAGTCAATCGGTCCCAAATCCGGACGGCTTTGTTATACCCGACGAACTCGGAAGGCATGTCATAAACAATCGATCGCTTATTAATTAACATGAAATTAACGCTTTATTGTGTGATTGATTTTATTTAAAAACAATAGAAACGTCAAACTCAACGCTTATAACAAGCAAAACATTTTGCTGACACTGCCTAAAGGCAAAACATTACGGGATATCAAGTGGATAGCAGTTTGGTGTCAGCTCTTCACTGTTAGTTTGAAATCAATTCAATAATATTGATGCCATCATATGATATATGAAATATTTTGCTTCGTTGACCATAACAGGTAAACTTTGGTCACGTGAACGTTCCCTATAACTTCCCGTTCCCCAAAGAGCAAAACTTGGGTCCGATTCCAACCCTCGGTCACAGAACACACGCCGACGCCGTCATCATTAAAGACGAGAAGACATTATTTATAAGGCATTCAAGTTTTACAAATATAATCACTGTTTGCTTTAATATTATATAACCATAAACTATAACCGTAACAGGAATTTGCATTATGACGGCGCAGCACCCGATGCCTTCTTCTTGATGGGAACCGGTAATAAACCACACGAACACGCCGTCAAAATTCCCGATGAAAACGGCAGGTATGACCTGTTATTACACTAAATACTATATAAAATTATTAATATATTTATTTATTTTTACTGCATTTTAAGTTTAAATAAAATTCGTGGATATCGTGGTGTGGATATCACTCTCCGACTGCCCGACAATCACACGGTCTTTGATTTCGATTGGTTTGCGTTGTTTTGCATAACATATCGCGAAAATTTTGGACACGTTTCCATTCCTAAATACCTTAATATTCCTCCGAGTCTTCATTCCCTTCAAAAAGATGTGAGAATTTAATTTTAATTTAATTTGTTTTTTATTTTTAATTAAATCTTTGTATTCATGTGAAGGTTTCATCGTTCCCTAATTGCGAGACAATATTTGCGGATCAATTGCAAGTGAGTTGGGAAGTGAGACATCCAGACATATACATCCAGTTGGAGGGGAGAGTCGGTACGAGTATTCTTATATACTATATCTCTATAGCTATTGAATTAATACTTTCATTTATTCAGCGCCCGATCAATACATCTCTTTTGGTTTGAGGTATTATTAGTTATAATGACATTTGAATTATAGATATAATAATAATGTAAATTTAATGATGTCTTCGCCAGTGGTTCGACACAAAGGGCACAAATGGTCGGCGCAGATGTTGTGGTCGTCTTCTATGACTCCGTCAGGTATTGGCCAAAGATATTGTCGTTATTTTGTATATTATTTGGATGTCTCTTATTTTTCGTTCACTTTTCCTGCTATTGATTGAATTGATGCTAAAAATAATATTATTTTGTCATTTCAGCCAAAAAGCAAAAGTAGTTGACTATACGCTGACAGCGAAAGCACAGGTAAGCCATTGAATGCCATTAAACCGATTACTCGACTCTACAAGTGCTTAACAATCGATACGATAGTGCGCTCCGCAGTCCAACAGTGGCGCCTGTCCTGACCAAGTGGTCGGCGGCAGACAGGACTCTGAGCTTATTCTATGGCATTATAACGACGGTGTCCTCAAAGTGTCGTATAAACGAAAACTCTATACCAGAGACGACGTCGCGGACGAAGAGATTATTGTGACGAACCCTATGGTTGTGGTCGCGGCTATCGGTCCACTCAATAGCAAAAAAGAGGCCGCATTTCATAACATTGAATACACCAGAGCTTCAGACAAACCGATAAAAATACTTTTCGGAAAACTTCAAAACGAGAGGAATTGTGATTTACTGTCAAATCCGTCTAATGTTATTCCCAGCGCTTATTATTCTACGGTCGAGCCCTGGAATCCAAGCGTTATATACGCCCAAAATAATCAAGTGTTTAGAGTAGTTATAGGACCGGCTGGCGGTGACCGCGGATATACACCCATCACAGGAGTCCAGTCTTGGGGTATCGCTTATTGGGTCGACGATAAGCTTATTCCCGAAATCCATGTCCAGAGAGGAGACAATTACACATTTGTTGTGGAGGCGGGCAATAATCCGTCAAATCAGGCCAAATATCATCCCTTGTATATCACAGACAACAGAGAGGGAGGCGGTGGTCAACGACCGCAAGAACTAAACACTCCCAACCATATGGTGTACGCGGGCGTCGATTTGTCAAACAGTAGACCGGATCCGTCTCCCGGAGCCGGTCGTTACTGTGAGCTCCAGTTGGAAGGCATAGATACGGCAAATGTGAGCAATTCTATTGAGGAATATCGCAAGACATTGAAATTGGTTTGTGAGGTATTGTATACAATCATTCATTTGTCTCTCTCCTCTTTGTCTCTTCCCTTCTTTGCACTTATCATTTAAATATGTATTCAAATTAGTGTTGAAATATAATTTTTTCAGCTAAACTAACATTAAATTTATAGTCTTTATTAATTAGTGTTTGATTTATATATAAAAGTGTGTAAACATTAAACAAAGAGCTTTCAATTGAATTAATGAGCTCTCAAAGAGTTCGGGGTTTGTGTTTAAACACGACTCAACATTTATTTAATGTAAAAAATTGCATAAATCTTTTTTTTTTTGTATTCACAGTTAGAGTGAGTGTTAATTTGCAGACATTTATCACTGATGTATGAAAATTAGTGGAAATAGTTGTTTGATTTTAAGATTTGACTTATACTGACTCTTGTGAGAGAAGTCACGATTGATTTGACAGCAAATTTTAAACACAAATCAGTTATATATTAGGTATTTGTTGTTCAATGAAAAGAAACCATCAATTGTTAACTATGTTTCATGCAGACAATCATTTGAAGACCTTTTTGTTATTGGGATTTGAATGCACTGTATTATCAATCTTCAAATCAATCACTAATTCATTATTATAGCCGTAAACAAAGTTTTGCCAAAATTTCCAAAACATGAGTTGTAATACAAAAAAGGGTATTATTATATTGTAGTATCGGTTTAAATATCTTTTTACTGAGAATATACTTTGTATACAAAATGTATTATCAATTAATGAACTATAATTAAGACAAAGTTTCACAACCCCTTCATTAAACTAGAAAAAAGGCAAATAATTCTATGGCTAAAAATCATTAAACAAAACAGAAGTAGAATTTTCACGATTAAAATCTCAAAAGTTTAACGTTTTTTCATAAGCTATACTTTTCGGCACACTTTACACATTGAAATACACTGTAATCACTGAATAATAAATATCTCATCTAAAAGAGTAAAATCCGGAGTAATTAATGGATTTTACTTTTAATTTTTATTCAACAGATAATAGTCAGTATTTTATGAGAAGTTTGGCTTAAAATAGCACTTCGGCACAAATATTATCGAGTCTTTAATCAATAATTTATAACTAAAATAACATTAAATTTTATTTGTTTGATAAGTAACTTGAGAATTGTGCCCATGTTTATCAGTTTTTAATGTTATATATTCTCATTATTACTATAAATTTGATTTATTTTAACGATAGGTTGGAAACGTTGCCACATTTACGTGGAGTCCCGATGAGACCACTCCAGACATTGTCTATTATCAGGTGAGCTGTTTTTGTTAGTCGTTTACATACTTATCATACATAATAATACACATTATGTTTCACTTTATTATCGCATATAAAGAGTTTGAAATTTATTATTCGTTTCGATATGTTTTTTCTTCCTATGATTTGCAGTGTTTTACACATCGAAACCTCGGCTGGAAAATAGTGGTCAACTCTGCACTCAAATTACAATCACTTCATTATATCTTTTCCATTGTAGTAATGATTACAATAAAAATTCATTCAATATATTTATAAACCCATCACTTCTTCAAATCCGATATAAAAAGAGAGGAATGAAAACGCATTCAACTTATAGTTAAATGAATTAAAAATACAAATAACTTTATTTTTTAAATATATGTTATTTTCATTGTTATGTTTTAAAGTTTTAAAGAGATCTTATAATACCATTACCATTGAATTCCCGTCTTTTATACATACAGTATATATATTTATATAAAAATCTTGTCATATATTGTATAAAACATATCATTAATCGTTGTTTCATTATATCGTTGTATTTTTATTGAATTGTTTTATTTGAAAAACAGTTCCCAGAGTTTGCGAAAATGAGATTAAAATGTTTTGATTCACAAGTGATGAATGATTATTAAATTTATTAACAATTTTTATTGAATTTAAAAACATTGCAAATAATGAGTTTAAAGGGAAGGGGAGAGAGAAAAACGAAGTAAAATAAATAATTATAACAATTTGTTATGACTTTAATAGTTGTTTTGCAAACATTATTATAGGAGTCCATTAGATAGAAGTACCTCATTATAAACAATATTAAACGGTTATATAATTTACCGTATATTATGTTTTAAGACATTTTTATTTCTAATGTATTCAAAATTTACAATTAAATGCAATTTATATAAAAACGTAAACATTTTTCATATTAAAAGGAAACTATTTTTTCAAAAATAATAGGATTTTATATTAACGCATAATTAAAAGTCCTGTATTATTATTATTATTATTTTGGTAATGGGTTAGAAAAATGAGTTAAAATTCAATTTGATCATTTGATCAATGCATTTAAAAAGTTTACACAATTAAACTAATGTTAAGTTCATGTAATTTAGGGAAATATCTATAATGAATACTTAGTTTGAAACTTTGTATTTTGTATAAAAAACAAAATTATATTGAAATTTAATATATAATGTAATTTAAGTAAAATATAAATTAGTATTAATGTTATTAAAAGATAGTTCGGGATATAAAAGAGGTCGAAATAAGTTTATTTCCTGTATGAGGTTGTGTCCGACAGACATACCTATGCTATTATATAACACTTATACTCTAATATAGTATTGTATCGTAAGTATTATCAAATAGTATTATCGATATTCTTCACTTAATTCAATAGTTAACGTATGGATACGATTGTTATTGACTCCACTATGCAGTTAACAATGACTTTAAACTTGAAGATTATTATTATTATTGCTATTTTTGAAACTATAATTTATTTTCACTTACATTGACTTACTTTCACTCAATACTGTTACTTCACAAAAATATAACAATAAGTATTAGCTGTCGTTTTGAAATATGTGTATATATTTAAGACGTTTCGGTTAAATAATTTTTCAATAAATAATAGCTTTTGCTTTTAATAGTTTGTATTCCCTTTCAAGTGTTTGTAATTATATATAATTGTGAAATGCTTGCCAATGTATGTGAGAATATTCTAACTAGTGGTAAAATGCTTATATGCATTTTTATGCCAAATACAAATAATACAAAAATATATTTAAAATTTGCATTAATTTAATGTTAGAATGTATGAGAAAAGCGCTGGAATCATCATATTCAAAATATTCTCAATACATAGATAGTGTCATTAGTGTATAATTGGTGTCATTTCTTATAACTTTCTAATAGTTTGCCAGTTGTTGTAATATTGCACTGAAATGCGTTGACAATTAAATATAATTATTGAAAAGGTGAAAGCAAAAATAAACAATTAACAAAAAAATAGTCGTTTATTGAAAATTATTTAACCATAATTCTCTTAAGTTCCTACCTTTACAGAAGTACCTGTAGTTATATTGCAGTACATCATATTAATATACGGTATTGTATATGAATATAACTGTGAATACAATATAAATCCCTGAATGTAAGGAAGAATGCAATGAATTCTGGCGATGAGTTCATCGATCTATTGATTATAAAATGTATTCACAAAAACATAAATTGAAAATTAAAATATTTTTTAGATTTGATACGGATTTTACACACAAAAAATAATTTGCTTGAAATTTATTATTCGTTTTTGTTGTGAAGAAATGGAAATATGCTTTGAAGGGAAGGTATTTCGATATATACTATGAATACAGTTATAGTAATAATAATAAAATTGTTTGATTTGAAATGCGATGAAAAGATAAATAAAAGTGTTGTATAGATATAGAGATGATGTGGAGATGTATTGTGTTGTGAGACGTAATGTTGAATACGTGAACACAAGTGTTGGCAACATATTTACCAGATTTGGTCAATAGTTTTGCGAGTAATCAAAACAAATCACGATTCAGTGAATCAAACGTTGAAAGCATTTCATCCAAAATTGAATTGAATTTGTTTTCATATACACAGAAAAAAGTCAATTTCACTATAAAATTATACTCCATTATAAAGATTATCATTGAATTCATTGAAAGTCTTGTACATCACTGGAAGGTATGGTTTAGTGGCTGACTGTGTCTATAAATAAACATATAGTGAACTCTTTTTGAGCTTATTTTCTCTCCGGTTATGTCTCTAATCTAAAAGCCTTAGTTAATCATTAATTAAATTCATCGTAAATGCACAGGAATTAGAGGCAATTTCACCAAATTTTGTTTATAAATGGATATTTTTGAAGTCTTAATACATATTGTCATTAGTTTTATTGGTATTATTTGATAACAATTTAGAGCTAATATGCAATTAAAGGGGCTTTGAATTGATTTTCCCAAAAACATAAATAAATAAAAAGCAGTGGTTTTTATTAAAGCATTGAATAGTCTTTTAGGGAATGAGTGAAGAAATATATGAAGAATCGATAAAATTATATTTACTCTTATATACAAAATGTGAACCAATTATTTGAATCCAAATAAGACTTAAGTGTCTCTGAGTTTGTAATTAAGACTGACATCCAATGAAAATCTCATTTTCCTAATTTAGTTAAATATTTTATTTCCATTCAATTCTCAGGCTTTAATTCTTACTAAATATAAATTAATTTGCATTATTATCGACTAAGAAGTCAAGCAATTCACACATTAAATTACTCTATTTTCAAACTAATAAATGAATTTTAATTATACACATCTATACTGTGCATTAATATAACACTTAATGATGTTTTTGTGTTTTTGGAGATAAATTATTTTTGCATTTAATAATCAATAGTATGTTACCATTTGAATGAAAAGATCTTAAAACAATATACAATTGTTGTCACCAATTGTTTTATTGTGGAGACCATTGAAACACTTTGATGTGAATGAATGCATGAAATAAAACACAATTTCTAAAACCAATTGTGTTTAATAATCTCAAAGTACTATCAAATATGAGTTTTGAAATTCACTGACAATTTATATTAAATGTATGCTAATTGTGTTAAACTCATCACAAATGTGACAAACATTGCTGTCATCTAATTAAACAACACTCATGAAAAATTTATATATTTATATTTTATTCATTTAATAATTCTTCTAATGCTAAAAATTGCTTAATAATTATTTGCAAAAATATTGTATAATCAAATGTTTATCGATTATTCCTATTTTGAGGCATATGAAAGTCAATTAAGCGCTATTAATACAATTTTATGCCTAAATTATATAACTTTATCATCAATTAATACATTAATTAACGTTTTAATAAAATTTTAATTGAATTAATTGGAGGTAAACATCGAGAAATCAAATAATGATGACAGAAGTTAATGCTATTTTGTTGTTTTGGGAAGTCGTCGATAATTGTGAACATTAGCCAAAAAACCTATCGATAAGAAGACCGTTAATCAAAAAGCATTTGACAAAAAAAAGTAATTTCTTTTTTATAAATGACTTAATGTTTGTCCTAAAAAAGGGGCCAAACATTTGAGAAGTGGAATAAAAGGTCTGTTTATACCGTGTGTTTGTGATGAGTATATTCTATGCCATAAATAAATGTGAGACAAGTTTTGAATCCCAAAACAAGCCATCGGAATGGGAGTTACGATTGGGTTTAGTGTTTGGGCTAATACATCGAAACATCACATTTATTAGTGATTTTTCCTAAAACAAACAGTTATGTAATGTTCGGGTCATATATTAATACTAATATAATAAGCATTTGTGAATTGAAGTGCATATAAATATTGTGTGTTTATTAAACGCGGCGATCGGTTCGACAGCATATACTATGCGATGGGAATATAGAGAACATTAGCCTTAGTTTGGTTACTGACTGACTGTCTGATTGACACAATTTTCTCAAAAACTCGTTACCACTTCTCATGTTATGTTCGGTTGTGTTTCTCTTTGGTGTTTGTCTTGTGTTTGTTATGAAGTGCTCAATACAAGTCAACAGACGAGTAGTGGTGTAGAGGAGTACCTGAATCCTAGTGTTGCTAAGAGTGGATGACTGGAGGACAGGCATACAGTGCATGCACTTTGAATTATTGCATTCTATGCACTACTCGTCGTATGTATGCATTCAAACGATGCCAAACATTCTGCTCTCCACTACTATTCCTGCAGTATTCCTACCTTTCCGTACGATTTGATAGCAAACTCTTATATAATACAACAGTTCTCGTCGGCAGTGGTGTGTTGTGTGCCGTTTGATCGGCATTTGCGCTCTTCAGGGCCTACTGTTCGCACGTGAGGCACAGGTCTTGTCTCTCATATACTCTATCACTGTATATATAAAGTGAACGAAAACTAATGATTTAGTGAACGCCACGACATAAGCCAACAATTTATCCGCAAATCTTTCTCCTTTCACGTCGTCTTGTGTTTGACTCCAAGAGAAGAGAAGAAGAAAAAAAGTATTTTATATTAAGAATAAAATATGTTATAAATTGAAGCCATTATTAGAGGGGAAAGCGATCGATACATAACATAGAAAGGATGACTTCAAACAGTTCTGTCAGTCTATACCACAATCCCTCTCCGCTAACGATCGAGAATCTATCAAAAGGTGTGAATCACCACAAACTCAATATATATAACGCCAGATATCACGGCGGAAACCCTGCGATGAGTAATTCACGCTATGGTAACGGAGCCCCACTTTCGCACATGATTTCACACTACATCGGATCCAACGATCTTCAGCCCCAGAGCCGAGCGCAGAGCTATCACAGTTCACGGCCGCAGCCGCCACCACCGCAGTCGCCGCCATCACAGCCACCACCACAACAGCAGACCATTTATCAGTCGTCGTCCACTTCTGCGGTGAATCGGATCCGACCGGAAAAGTCAAACCGACGAAACGTACAGAAGCTTACGTGGAGAAGCACTCAATGGGTTAAGGGCTTTGAGGGCTGCGATGACGATGACTACGACCAGACACATGTGGACAGTATGACCATTACAGACGTGTCCACTACTGTTGCCATCAGAAGAATATTACTTCTCTACGAAAACCTTCAGTTCAGAGAAGCGGCCAATTTTATCAATCGCTTGAATTACAGTACATTCAAAGCCATAATCACTGATTTGCCGATTGATGTGTTCGTGGAGTCGATTCCCAATTCGTTGCCAATCGTTGAGGCCTTATATGCGAAAGTGTTTCTCAGTTCAAGCGATGGACTGACGCTGTCCTTCAAATTTCTTCATCCGGAGAATGTGTTGATGCAAATGGTCAGACTCTTCGCCCTCCAGAACCCAAGTATTCCCGAAAACGCTAATTGTTTGCTGCAATGCATTCAAGAAAAGCTCGACTCAAATCATCCATCAGTTGTCTCGTGTAAAAAATTATTAAAGGTCTGTCCATTTGATTGATTTGTTTTAAATTATATACAGTATATTGAAAAGCAGTGGTTAATAAGCGAAACCATTTGCATGTCATTTAGGTTATCATTCTGTCTGAACCGAGTTTAAGAAAACAAATTTATAGCAAAAAGCGTTGTCTAGACCGGGCTATTGAAGGGCTGGGCCATCACGGACTGGTCGGCACTTCCGATGAGAAACTCATGAATTTACACGAAGCGCTCAAATTAGAGTTTGAAAGAGTTATACAACACTATAAGACTGCTGTCCAGAAGTTAGAGGAATTGGCTTTGGCTAAGAATAAAGAGCCGATTACGAGCTCATTATCGGTGGGACCCGCGCCTACTAATAGCTCACACCAGAGGCTATTGAGCCTAAGACAGGACGAGATTCAAGAGAGACTAATCAAGAATAAGACTCTATTGAACGCTTTAGAGCCCTGTTCTTTCACTAACCACTCTTTGCAAATACTGTTAGCAATACTCCAGAAGCGTATCGATTATGACAAAGAAGTGCTCTTCCAATTCACTCAATTGCGGAAAGAGTACTCATCTCTCTCTCCAAACTCATCGCAACAAAACCCTATCGATAAGGAAGCGATTGTCGCACCCGTTCTCATGCGGTTCTCTCATGGATGCGGTCAGGTATCCAATTCATCACAAAACCCTTTCACTATATTATTCCTATGCAAAAATATTTCTTTCCACGTTTCCATCGCATGCATACAATTATGAGTATATTTTGCTGATATATAAACCAAATGTTTAGGTTTTGAATCTAATACAAGATGTGCACGGATTGGACACATCGGTGGACAACGACGACAGTAGCGATATATCCGGATATCACAGCGACTCTGATTCGGCACTAATCATGAATTCGCCGCTCAATATTCCCAATTGCAAGACAACCAAAAAATACAATACAGTTCTCTATCGATCGGGTAAGTCAGCCCTCGCATGCGAACCATAGCCTATCATATCATATGATTTTAATTGCTTATATAAAAACTCATAATCAGTCCAAACGCATGAAATAGTAATTTGGATATTAATTCTGTTGATATGGTTTTGAAAAACACAAATTATGAAATTATATGAGAGGTATATATAAAAGTAATGAACTTCTCTATTGTGGAGAGCATTGAACGAGAAATTACTTCAAATAATTGAAACAATGAAAGTATAATCAAATATTCACCGCTAGTTTATCACAAACGTTTTGCGCAAAAATACTAATTTCCAATAGTTATCATACAATACTAGTCTATGATATAATAGCCCTGTGTTTCTGTATATTGCAATGAATTATAATTTATTTATTTTTTGTTGTTTCTACACATTTTGAATGCATTTTCGGTCGAGTGGTTCACATAATAGCCCAATATATACGGTGAAAGAGAGCAGCCGTTTGTCAATAACGGCAAACATAACTCCGGGCACTCTTTTTACACAAATCTTTCCGGTTTTTGTTAAGTCAGAGTCGGAGTCAAGCTATAGATCGCTGTGTTTCGCACAGACTATCAAAAAACTATATATATATTTGAAAATTAATTCATGTTTTGGTGCATTTAGTTTATCTAATAAACAATAAGGCGCTTATGGAGTGTCTGTTTTGGTGAGATAGCACTCAAACACTGCTATTTTCGCCGCTATTTTCAGTTCAAGACATTTTAATCAAAGTTGCAAATCAGACAAATTAGCTAATTATACACAAAACTCACTTCATTTGCTTAAACGAGTGTAAAATCGCTAAAGAGTTGCAATTTTTATAAAACATTAATTTTTTAATTCATTTAATTGTTGATTACAGAGAAAATTTTATGTCAAAACAATTTTATGTTGAAATTAAGTTTAATTCATCACTTAATACACTGTTAGACATACTATACGTATACTAACGAGTGAACCAAAAATAATCTTATATTATATGTTAATTTCTCAAACATAACAAACTAAAGCATAGTTTAATTAAATCCAAATTTAAATTGCAATTATAAATTCATCAAAAATGCTTGTCTTTACATTTAAACAATATTTATTTACACAATTTAATATGTGTTTGATATGCAAAAAAAATACAACATAAATGTTAAATACATTTATCAGAATAATTTATTTTTCACTTGAAATTAAAACTTAATTTGAAAGCAATCAAATGGTAACTTGTATTTAATTTTAGATTTAAATTCTTTGTATTTTCAACAAAAACAATATTTAATTGTTATTATTATCAAAAAATAATTGCTTTCAATTGTTTAGTTTAGTAATGATTTGTTAGATTTATTTTTATTTAACTAAAGAATATCATAATTACATAATAGTAATGATAGAGTTTTATCAAAAGCATGTGTTTTTTGTTTGAAGTATTTTTAATTTTTCAAAAAGAAATGTTTTTACAAATATTATAATAATTACATAAGACATGAATTTACTGTAAAATAATAATATAGGATATTTTGATAGGGGTTTTGATCATAATTTGTAGGTCAAGTTGAATGGCAGGGAATAATAGCCATCCATTCATTTGAAAAAACAACTCTCTGTTCGGCAAAAAAAAGTATAATTAATTTCATTTAACCAAACGATGCCTTTAAATACCTTAAAGCGAATCCAGTATTCAATTCAATAGTAGTTTTTTTGGCAAATGTTTGCGTTACAAGAAAACTGCTTTAAACAACACATACACATGGTTTGCATCCGAAAGGTTAAAATTAAATTTATATACTGTTTTGCCTGTTATAATGAGTGGCATATAATTTATTGAACATAATCGGTGCCGTTATGTCAAGACCCGGTGCAGAACCTGTCAAACCGGACCTACCATACAGTGTGTATGTGTTTGTACAGTATGTGCACTATATTAACGGCATTTCGGGCTCGCATTTCATGAATCAAAACCTCTGTCACGCGTTTATAGCTCGGCATCGGAGGCAAGCATTCAATACTCAATTGTCTAACGCTTTGATGGCTTATATGGAAGAAGTTATGCAAAGATATTAATATTCAAACAATGCTTTTTTTCTTCAAAAGAATTTTTGCTTCTCTTTTATAAAACTCTTTTGGTTTGTTTCTTAACTTTATTAACAAAAAAACGTCAACACATCTGTGAATCTATGGCTGACGAGTATATGGGGTATGCATTCAATCAGTCAAATGAAGGACTCGCTCACCAGTAATGGCCTAATAGTTAGCCGAAAAATAAATAAAATGCATAAAAGATATCAAATTACATGAAACATATGCGTTGAATATACGAGAATGTTGTGAAAATACTGTACAATATATGCTATTTAGACACAGTTTGTGTGAAATTAGTTCAATATATTCAACATGTATTCGACGGGGCGTTCAAACACTCGCTTTCTATCAAATTAATGTTGAATTTCTTATATAAAGCCTATTGTTATTCACTTCTCAATTAAGTACTTATTTAGTGTCAGAATATAGTGTTATGTTATCACAAATTAATGTCTAATCAAATAATAGGCTCGAGTAATGATCGACACGAAAGTGAGTTTCATTTTAATTCACTAAATATTATACACATGTTTTAAATACTCCACTAATCCATCTATTGATATATTTTTCGCTTATTTTTTAAACTGTGATAGATTTGATAAATATTTACTCATTTGATATTTCACCAACAGGTTTTAAATATCTCAAAATTTATTGAATAAATATATTGAATATTTTCTTTTGATATTTAAATATCATATAATTGACTCTATTTTAATATTTCAGATTATTTAAATTAGAATTAATAAAAACGTGTTTTACATAGAGTATATGTTATATAATATATTGATAGTAATTTATATATAATTTAAAATGTTCTAGAATTTGACAAATAATTAGAGACTTGCAGAGCATTGCAGACTAAAATTGAGGTTTTATATGAATGATTATCTTGAATAATGACATTTATGTTAAAATTATAGTTAAATATTTACAATAACAATACATTAAATAAAATTTTATTATATCTATAATATAAATCTCATCGTAGCGTAGGGCAAATCGAGGGCAAAAAGGGTACTAGTTATAATGTTTAATATGCTTAAAATGATCGAGGTGAGACATTAAGTACGTCTCATTATGAACAGTGCCAGATACGATATGATATAAATTGTATATACTGTAGATTCTATACAATGATGAATAATACAATGGTCGACTATTTCTATTAAATCAAAACATTATTTACCATTTATTAAAAATTTCAATAAAATTATACCAAATTTAATATACAGTATAAGTTTTATTGTATAGAAACGTTAAAATTAAAAACATTTGAACGCATTATACAGATTAAATTGTTTTACGTTTAAAATAAAAAAATTAACGTATTTTGCGAAGAAATCGTATGATTTAAAGAAAAGTTTTCAATTATTTCTTTTAAAAATTCAATTATTATACAGTATATCATAATTTTTTTCATAAATTTTTATATACGAACTGAATTTAATATTGGAAAAAGTATATAAATTCATAAGGTTTTCAAAATATATTTTACACTTACTTTCCATTTATTGATTTTATTTAAGAATTACTATTTTATATGAGATTTTGTGCGACAATTTTGAAGTAAAATATTTTAAGATATACTGTAATTATAATTTTATTAATTTTCGCTAACCTTTATACTTATTCGTTATTGAATCTTATGCTAATCTTTTATTAATTCATTAAATTCTTAAATTCAATAATTTATTGAATCAAACATTCAATCACTTTAATTAATTTGTTTTGTAATTTTATGTTTAAATAATCTATATAAAATTTAAGATATTTAAATATTTAGCTATATGGCTAAATAATATAGTTACTGTATATGGTTTTATTGAGCTTTTCATTCACTTCACATGTGTAACACATAACAGAATAAAAATATTATTATTTCTAAATTCTTAGAAATTCAAAAATAATTTTTATTGTATTTCATATCTTTATATACAGTGTCTTTATTTGCATTCTCACGAGTCGGTGGAAAATGTTATTATATAATAAGTTATATTGTATTGAAATATTTGAATTATATAAAAATATATATCAATATAACCCCGTGTAAAATCCTATAGGAAAATAACCAAAAAACTGTTTTAGCAGTGAATTAATGTCTATATTATAAACTTTTTATTATATTTCTGTACTGTATATGTATTAATAGAAAATTTTCACTATCTTTTGAGGACAACTTCTTTACGATTGAGAGATAATCTGAAATAATTGTCAGAATTTAGATCTCTTTCTATAACTTTAACCCAATTATTAGTATTTAATGTATAAAACCATATAATTCTAAATCTGAAAAAAGTTTGTGAAATGAATCTTAAATAATAGATACACTTATGATATGAAGGAAATGAATGCATTAAAATAAGAGAAAAATTAATTAACTAATAATACAT
>CAJPIZ010000652.1:0-22099 GCA_905368565.1 Medioppia subpectinata
GATGCCGTACCGGTGATAGGGCTGGGTATACATGAAAACTCCGGGCACATTGACTTTTACCCCAATGGCGGAACCACACACCAACCTGGTTGCATTATCAACAGAGTCACCTCGGTTATTCAAAATGGTAGTATCATTATCAACAATAAAAATATCAAACTTAATTATTAAAATATTTTACAAATTACTACCTAGGTCTATTTTCTGCCGTGGCATGCAATCATTTCCGCTCAGTTGACTTTTTCATAGCCAGTATAAACCCGAAAAACCCTAAAGCTGTGGCCACCCAGTGCTCCGACTATATCTCATACCTTTCCGAAAGTTGCAATGTTGATGGCATAGATAATAACGTGGCACAAGCTATAATGGGTGAACAGGCCGTACTGTCTAAACCGTATGAGAAAAGTACTATTGGTCGCAAATACTACCTGAGCACTGGCATAGCCTACCCCTATTTTCTTGATTAAATACGTAAACACATGTTATAAAATTATAATTTATTAATATTGATATAATCAAAATAAATAAATATAAATGTTATGAGCATGGTAAATATTTTTAGTCAAAATTATTATTAACTAATGTATGTACTAACATGTCAAAGTAAGTGTAATCTTTTAGCATATTCATTTACCCCAATTGTATAGTATGTACATTATTATTGCAGATACAATAATTAATTAATCGAAATATCAAAAGTATAAAAGGTGTTAGATTCAGTTTTAATTATTACTTAACTTTCATGGTCAATGTATCAATTATTTCATAAATCATGTGTACTGTATTTATAAATATCAAGTTATTTTATTCAAATACATTATGTGATTATGTTTTTACAATAATAAATATAATTTATTATTAATACATATTTATTTTAAAATTATTAATTGAATTAACATTATAATGAATTTATTTTTAAAATTACTATAATGTAAATACTTGTTATTTATTATATATTTAAATCTAATCTATTAAGAATAACAACATCTGCAAAACTATTTAAAAACACGCACAGGGTACAACAATGTACAAAACTGAATTATTGTTATGACCATGTTTAAAAAATAAAAACCACAAAATTAATTACCTAGTGCAGAAAATCTGTTATTTATGCTTAAACATTTGCACATTATATAACATAATCACGTAATAAGTTTATAAAATAACTGTATATAAAGTAACCAACTTAGAAAACTTACTATAAAGTTAATAAAATTAAACCAACCAAGATGATAAAACTATTATTCTTAGCCGCGTTTATTACTCTAGGCTCGTGCCAACTGTTTGGCCTATTTGGGCCACCCAAACCGGCTCAATTTACCACCAAGTTCAATCTATACACGCGTAATAACAAACAAACTGCCCAGGTGCTATCTTAGCCGCGTTTATTACTCTAGGCTCGTGCCAACTGTTTGGCCTATTTGGGCCACCCAAACCGGCTCAATTTACCACCAAGTTCAATCTATACACGCGTAATAACAAACAAACTGCCCAGGTGCTTACATCGCGCGACGCTGGTAATCTGGCCGCTATCACCAAGACCAATTTCAAGGGCTCGCTGATGACCAGGTTCATTGTCCACGGCTTTGTCGACACCACATCTGCCAGCGTATGGATGGGCAAAATGAAAGACGCGTTTTTGGACGCCGGCGACTGTAATGTGTTTATTGTCGACTGGAGTGCCGGTAATGGACTTTTGTCGTATGACCAGGTTAGTTTTTTATTAGCATTTGCTTTACTTAATATTAAGCCTAAACAATTATTATAGTCGTTTGTATTAAGTTATATTTTATTTTATTTTTGTATCATAAAATTGAGCGTGATAGGTTAGTTTAATATCGAACTATAGATTATGCTAATAAATTTAATAGAGTAACATTTATTAACATTTTTGAGTGTTAAATTAGTTTTACATAACAAATTATTAATAAACTAATTTGTAAATTTATATTAATTATTTAAGCTTTATAAATTGTAATTTAATATAATACTGATTATTGTATAATAATATGTTAAGGATAATTATTTTATTGGATTAAAACAGTACCGGAGATTAATTTTATTTTTTTAGTGTAAATCAAGATCAATTTATAGAAAAGTAAAACTAATTAATAGGTGCTTGTATTTTATTTTACATTTTACAAAATATGGTATATGTAAATGTATTTTAATTTTACATTTATTATTTTGTTGAGAAATTATGATAGTTTTACATTAAACAGATGCCAAGTCAATAAATCTAATTACGAAATAAATAAATGCTTATAATTTTAAATGAAATACAACTACATACACACATACATAAATATGACCAAGGTGAACAATAGTAATCAATTAAATCAATCTGTTTTAACAATGTTCATTAGGCAATGGCAAACACACATACGGTTGCGCAAGCGATCGCCAAATTAATTACTGATTTACAGGTGACATAACTTAAAATAATTATAGATTTATCAATGTAATTAATTATCAAATTTTACATTACCATGGTAAGAGTGCTTCTGGATTATCGGTAGCAAATGTGCATATATTGGGCCACTCATTGGGCGCACACATCGCCGGATACGCCGGGCAGGCATTTAATGGACAGTTAGGCCGTATCACTGGCTTTGACCCAGCTGGTTTGTGTTCAAAGCAATTAAAATAAGTTAAAAATCTATATAATCCATCATGATTTATCACCCAGGTCCTGGTTATGCCGGTAAAGATACCAAGGACAAACTCAATCCATCAAACGTAACCAATATTCAAATAATTTATAATAACTTACATGTAAATAAATAAATAATTTATTTACCAGGCTCAATTTGTGGATGCTATACACACCGACACATTCCCATTGATAGGGTTGGGTATAAATGAAAACTCAGGTCACGTGGACTTTTACCCTAACGGCGGTCACGACCAACCTGGTTGCGTTATCAACCGATTGGGCTCCTTTATCGATAACGGTATATTACACCAAGCACATTTATAATTATGATCAAATATATGCTAATCTTACATATTATACCAGGATTATACGGCGGTTTTGCGTGCAACCACTTTAGGTCAGTGGAGTTTTACACGGCTAGCATCAACCCTAATAACCCTAAGGGTGTGGCCACCCAGTGCTCGGACTACAGTACATACCTGTCCGGTGATTGCGATGATAGTGCCGGCGCTAATGGAGGCACTGTTATATTCGGTGAACAGGCAATACTGGCCAAGCCTTACGAGAGCATCACTGTTGGCAAAAAATATTATTTGACCACGGGCGCTTTCTATCCGTTTTTTGAAACTAAATAACTAATTTATTTTGATAAAAATTAACATATTGACAGAAAATATTCTATGTTAAAATGATTTGATATTATGTGTTAATTTTTTAGTATTCTAAAATAAATTGTGTCGACATTTGTTTTTTGCATTGTTAATTTATAGAATTTTTAACCACAATTCAGCATTAAATAATGTGGTTTATAGGATCGTTCTGCCTAAAAACATATTTATAATTTTTATATTGATAAACTACAAACTTATGAAATAATATAAATAATAATATGATTGAAATTAAACATATAAATAATTTAAAATAATCTGGTATAATAATATCATATTTTAAACTAGTGTTAACTACATTTATAGCAATACGTTTTAACTAGCCAAGTATTTCTATTATGCATATAAACTGAAATTTAAATTATAATGTTATAATGCATTATAATAAGTTCAATAATACATTAGTATATTGGGATCATCACAAGTTGTACTGTTGTTTAATTTTTGTTGTTAGTTATAATATTTTTATATATACTGTATTAGAATAAAATATTTTTATAAACAACTAAATATTATAAAGCAATTAAACTATAAATAACATAAAAATATTCTTTACGTATAATCAGTCCTAATATTTTTAAAAAAATTTATTAATTCAAAACCAATAAATTATTTATCAACTAATTTGATATTTTATAATAATTATTAACATGGAAGAAATTGTAGTTTAATATGAGAGTGATGTTTATATCATTGTACATAAAACATGGTTAGTTTATTGGATTATTGCAGTTATTCTAGGCAACGACTAAAGGGTCCGGGTCCGGAAGCATTTTTTCTATCTTTTCTATCGGAAGTTGCTGGACAAATAATATCACATTTATAACTAATGTTAAACTACATTTATAACAATACATTAAAACTAGCCAAGTATTAATAAAATGTCTATGAACTTGAATTTAATTTATTATTTTATAATGCATTATAATAAGCTCAATAATAAATTAGTATATTGGAAGTAGCCCAATTCGTGGTTCAATTTACAATTTCAATTATAATATGTTTTTAAGATATATTAAAATATAATATTATTTTTAAAAACTAGACATTATAAAACACTTAATCTACAAATAACAAAAAATATATTTCAACTCATAATCAGTTATAATTTTTAACAATAAATAACCAATGCACTTCTTCGTTGATCATTATCTCGCAAACCCAACCCTTATATCATTGGTTATATACTAAACTGAATACTAGGCTATAGAATATTCTGCAGTATTTTTGTAAAATTCGATTATTTTTGTTAAGAATAAACTAGCTAAAAAGAATTTTTAATATTATACAATAAATAATAGACACTATAATAGAAACTGTATTTTAGTACAAAAACATTGCTTATATAAGAATGTATTGAACAAATTTATTTTATTTGGGAAGGAAGAAGTCGACACAATAAATTGTACACAATTAATTGTAATTTTTATATAAAATTATCAAACATTTATGTTTAATTGTTAATTATAATTATTAATAAAGTTACTTTATAAAAAGTTTATAATAAATTAGCAATTAAATCTAAAACAACCTAAACTTCATATATTTAAAATCAATAATAATAATAATAATGAGGTAAACATGAGCTAATCCAATGCAAATATTCAGCATAGTTTTATTAATGTATTATTAACTACATAAGCATAACACGTAAGCATAATCAAGGTTACTTTTGCAAGCAATTATATTATTATGCATATATTATAAGTAATTGGCGTACGTGTTATTATTATATGTTGTATGTGTTTTATATTAAATATATTTTTGTCTTATTTGTTTTGCACTTACAAATGTTAGCTAATATTTTGTCTCTAAATTTACAATCACAAAAACTTTGTGAATACTGTTTTGTACATTTTGAATAACCGAGGTGACTCTGTTGATAATGCAACCAGGTTGGTGTGTGGTTCCGCCATTGGGGTAAAAGTCAATGTGCCCGGAGTTTTCATGTATACCCAGCCCTATCACCGGTACGGCATCAGTGTGTATGGCATCGACAAATTGAGCCTGGTGCGATGTAATTAATTAAATAGTTAATAATTTATATTAAATAAAATGACTACATGTACAATAATTTGTTTCTTACATCTGATGGTGCTAGTTTATCTGTTGAAGGTTGACCATCAAAACCGAGACCTATGGCAAACAAAAAGCAAATGGTCGTGGTTAATTTTTGAAATGTTTAATGCGCGTGGTCAATACAAACTTGCTGGGTCCAAACCAGTAATGCGCCCAATCTTGCTATTGAAAGCTTTGCCGGTGAAACCGGCGATGTGTGCGCCCAATGAATGGCCCACAATGTGAACCTTGTTTAGATCTAACCCTGATTTACTCTAATCACGTTGGAATCAAATTAGTTGCATATTAATATTTTTTAAACCAGATGAGAAAATAAATATATTTATTAATTTACCTGTAATTCGGAAATTAACTTTATGATCGCTCGTGGTACTGTCGACTTTATGTTAGCTTTAGTCTAAATATAAATTGATATTTATCATTATTAAAAAGTATACTATTTAAATAAAAATAATCATTATATCAATTCAAACCAATATAATTATACCTGCTCATATGACAATAAATGATTGCCTGCACTCCAGTCGACAATAAACACATTATAGTCGCCGGCATTCAAAAACTCGTCCTTCATGGTTTCCAATGACATGGCACCGGCCGGCGCCACACCATAACCGTGTATAATGAACTTGGTGACCAGGGTGTTGTTGAAATTGGCCAGGCTACCGGTGCCCTCGGGTTGCGAGCTTACTTGCGCATTTTGCGGATTGCGACGGGTAAACAGATTGAACTTGGTGCTAAATTGTTCGGCACTAGGTGATCCAAATAGAAATGCCTCAGTGTTTATGGCAATAAACACGGTTAGTATAGTTAACTTTAATAACATGGTTGTTTTAAATTTTTAGTTAAGTTTGTTTTTAATATTAATTTTAATTATGGTTGTAAATACTTTCAAATTTATATGTTTTTTAAAAGTTGCGTCATACACAGATTGTTTTCTGTTTGGTGATTAATTTTAAATGATTAGATCCTGGTTTATTCCTACACGGTCGTTTTTAATAATTAATTAACATGTAAGTGCACGCTTTGATTAATTGATGCTGCACTATTTGCACTTTGTTACATAATAAGACAAATTTGATATTTATTTTAATATTAGTTTTAACATTTTGAAACACCAACATTTATATCTCATTTGTTAGTAAAAATGGTACTAAAAAACCTTATTAAAGTATGCTGCACATTTTGACCCAGCAGGTATGTAAACTAAAATAATTGTCAACATTTTGTCTAAATGTTGGACTTTTTCTCAAT
The DNA here is from genome assembly GCA_905368565.1 of Medioppia subpectinata. Classification (NCBI taxonomy): domain Eukaryota; kingdom Metazoa; phylum Arthropoda; class Arachnida; order Sarcoptiformes; family Oppiidae; genus Medioppia; species Medioppia subpectinata. Next base: position 6,658 of record CAJPIZ010000652.1, read on the forward strand.
GTAGGCAATCATGTATTGTTATACGAACAGGTTTGATTATTTATTTTATATAAGTCTATTATATGAATTTGCCTATTTACTATAAATATATTATAATTATAATGTAAAATCTATCCGAATANCATACCTGCTGGGTCGGGAGGGACGGTAAAGCATGGAACTTTAGGGTAATCCCATAAAATAATTCTACAAATCTTTGTTACTATATATACTGTATATATTATATTCAGTATATAATATGTATATTCAGAAATTAATCAAAGTATTATAATTAATTATCATGGTTCAAATGTGTAATTTTATTTTGAATAACAAAACTATAAATTTTAAATCTTGCAAACATATTTAGTTAAACACATTTCTTAACAATTACATTAATTTTATATTATGTAATACAATACAGTTAATTAAATTTTATATATTGTATTGTGTAGTATATTTATGAATAATTTACCTTACATGTTCGATGAATTTTTTATAAAACATATATTCACAAATTAATCAAAGTATTATAATTAATCACCATGATGCAGATCCGTTATCTACGTAATTTTATGTGAGTAACAAAACTATATAAATTTAAAAGTTTGCAAAACATTTTGTATTAAATGAATTTCATTTGTGTATTTAAATATAATTATTAATGAATGCGATAAAAATTTAATAATGATTACAAGAATAATAATTATTGTACTATTTTTTTAGCTTTGCAAAAGATCTTCCAACAGTGGCAAACATTTTTCAGTAAAATTTTTACTTACCAACAGCCGTTCCAAACTGACCAAGCAAGTTTATACACACCCACCTGGCGCTAAAAACAATGCCGATATAACCAACTCAAATTTCGATGACTCACTTATTACTATAATTATTATAAATGGCTTTCGGAGATTCTAAGAATTAATTGGCCTAATAAAATGCGGGACGAATTTTTAAAACATCTCAATTGCAATGTAGTACTTGTGGACTGGAGCGCAGGTAGTTGCGATTTTTATCATGAATAATTTTGCATTCATGTTCCACGAAGCTTGTTTATAAAACTTATGTTCAAAAATTAACCAAAGTATTATATTATAATCAATCAGCATGATGCAAATCCGTTATATACATAATTTCATGTGAGTAACTAAACTATATAAATTTAAACGTTTGCAGAACATTTTTTAAATTATAAAATACATATCTATTCTGTATTTAAATATAATTATTAGTAAATGAGATAAAAATTTAATAATGTTTTCAATAATAGTGACTATTGTACTATTTTTTAGCTTTGCTAAAACGCTTCAAACATTGATAAAACAACTCAATGTAAAATATTTGATCAACACCATAACAAACTGAGCGAGCATGTTTATACACACCCAATTGGCGCTAAAAATAATGTCGATATTACCAACTCAAATTTCGATAACTTAGATAATAATTTTAATAATACGTGAGTTATCGAAATTTGAGTTGGTAGCTTTTGGAGCAAACACTCTGACAATGGCTGGCCTAATAAAATGCGAGACAAATTTTAAAAACATCTCGATTATAAAAATAGTAATTGTTATACTATTTGATGAACTATGCAAAGATAGTTCAGACGATGTCTTAACAATTTACTGTTCGATTTGTACTCTACACTCGCCATAACTAATTTGAAAAACTGATTTTCATGCTACCACCCAGCGCAAACAACCATGCTCATATTGACAATTATAATTTCGATGACTCACTTCACACTAAAATTATTATAAATGAAGTTCAAAAGCAATCACTCTGACTGCGATTGGTCCCGAAAAGTGCGTGATGAATTTTTGATACACTTTAATTATAATGTAGTGTTTCAAAAATTGATCACGCATTGTTTAGGATCATTACAATGTAGTACTTGTGGGCTGGAGCGAAGGTAGTTGCGATTTTTAGCATAACCTATGTTTTTTACTATTATAATTTTATTTTGTATACTTTGTAAACTAAAATAATGTTTTACTATTGATATCTATTATATTGATATAATAGTACACATAAATTTTATCAGGCACATAAAAAACACGTATTGCTGCGATTGCACATGAAAAATTTATTATAAATTTGCATGTATAAATAATAATAAAATGATTAATTATAAATTCTAAAAATGTTTAATTACTCATCACGTATGCATTTATCCCATTTAATATAATTAAACTTTAATCAATTGTTATAATAATAGATTTATATATACTATATAACGTTTTACGTTAATAATAATCGTTTAGTTTTACGTATATAGATTTACTAAAGTCACTCTAATCATTAGGACAAGCTATTGTATACAAACTACTTCTTTATTCGGATAGATTTTACATTATAATTATAATATATTTATAGTAAATAGGCAAATTCATATAATAGACTTATATAAAATAAATAATCAAACCTGTTCGTATAACAATACATGATTGCCTACATTCCAGTCACCGATAAACACATTATAGTCGCCGGCATTCAACCACTCATTCTTCATGCTGTCCGACGACAGGCTATTAGCCGGCGCCACACCATAGCCGTAGACATACAACTTAGTGGTGAGCGAGTTATTGAAATTGGTCAGTTCATCGGTGCCATCCATGGGCTGGACGCTAGTTTGCTCAGACGCTGAGTTACGCCGGGTGTACAGATTGAACTTGATGTTAAATTGTTAAGCTCGAGACATTCAGAATAAAAAAGATCTCGGTGCCCAATATACCAAATACTGTTACTATAGCTATTTTTATTAACATGATAGTATTTTTATTTAGCTTTTTACAATATTTATTTTAACTATTCAACGATAAATATATCTAGAAAATGTTTTGGTTTATATATATAGTTTTTTACGGGTTTTATCGGAACAGTTTATTTCTACAGGGTAATCGATTTTTGATTTTGTACATTCCGGTACACTTGCTCTTTTAATAATAAATTTTAATGTTTCCAAGAATTTATAAATTAATTATCATCATTTAATATAAAATATCATTAATTATAAAACAAGATTGCACTCAACGGAATAGGTTAACTATAAATTAAATAATAAAAATGAAAATTATTTAATTAATTTTTTATGTCATATTGTTTAATACATTCCGATGAATTTGGCATACGTTGCATTGTTTTTCTAATTACATCTATGAATTTAAAATTGTCATTAGTTTAGTAAAATTTTGTTTAATAATTAATGTTATATTATATAAAATTATATTAATCAGTTTTTAATTCTTGAAAACTTCAAAATTAATTATTAAAAGAGCAAGTGTACCGGAATGTACAAGGTTACAAAATCTATTAACATGTTGAAATAAGCTATTCCAATAAAACCCATGCGAAACATATATAAACCAAAACATTTTGCAAAATTATTTACCATTGAATTGTTAAAATAAGTATTGTAAGAAAGCTAAATAAAAATACTATCATGTTGATAAAAATAATTATAGTAACCGTATTTGCTATATTGGGCACCGAGGCCTTTTTATTCTGGTCGCCTCGAGCCCAGCAATTTAACACCAAGTTCAATCTGTACACCCGGCGTAACCCAGCGGCTGAGCAAACTAGCGTCCAGCCCAGCGATGGCAGCACCGGTGACCTGACCAATTTCAATAATACCCTGATCACTAAGTTGTATGTCCACGGCTATGGTGTGGCGCCGGCTAATAGCCTGTCGTCGGACAGCATGAAGAATGAGTGGTTGAATGCCGGCGACTATAATGTGTTTATTGTCGACTGGAGTGAAGGCAATCATGTATTGTCATATGAACAGGTTGGATTAGTTGTTTTAAATAAGTTTATTATCATGAATATTTAAAAGGAACAAATTAAATAGTATAAATTTATTATAACAATATAAAACTAATCTTGACAAAATATGCATTTAGACAAAGGCAAACATACCTACCGTTGCGCAGGCCATTACCAAGTTAATCACTGAGTTACAGGTAATTTATTATATTTATGCTACATTAACTAACGAAGTGAGTGAAATAGTTTTATAATGATTATTTCACTTTTCCATCAGAGTAAGTCCGGCTTAGATTTGGACAAGGTACATATTGTTGGACATTCATTGGGCGCACATATCGCTGGTTTGACGGGTAAAGCTTTCAATGGACGAATTGGTCGCATATCTGGTCTCGACCCAGCTGGTTTGTATTAACAATATAAAAATATTTATTTTAAATTAATTATGGTTATTTTATTTAAACATATAGGACCTGGCTTTAATGGCAAACCTACAAGTGATAAACTTAGTCCTTCAGATGTGAGAATAATATAAGAACTTTTTTATTTGAATGTTTGTAATTATCTTAATTAAAATTGTGTCAGGCTCAATTTGTGGATGCTATACACACAGATGCCGTCCCATTGATAGGGTTGGGTATAAATGAAAACTCCGGACACATTGACTTTTACCCAAATGGTGGTAATTTACATCAACCTGGTTGTTTTATAAATCGAGTCACCGAGGTGGTTGATAACGGTAGAATTAAAGAAGGTTTTATTTTTAAAATATTCCATAACTAAATTAATTAATGATCAATCTAGGTCTATTCACTGCTGTTGCCTGCAATCACTTCCGCTCAGTTGACCTTTTCGTGGCCAGTATTAACCCAAACAACCCGAAAGGTGTGGCCACTCAGTGCTCAAACTTTGTGTCATATCTGGCCGGTGGGTGTAATGTTGATGCCATGGATAATAATGTGGCACATGCTATATTGGGTGAACAGGCTTTACTCTCTAAACCTTATGAAAAGAGCACCATTGGTCATAAATACTACCTGACCACTACCCTGTCGTACCCGTTTTTTCGTGGTTAATTTAGATGACTGTAATAAAAATCTCTTTATTTAATTCTATCTATTGAGATTTAAATATACTATAATATGTTAAATAAAATAAATATTTGAAGCATTTGACATTTTTGTAATTATTTACAATTATTATTATAAGTTCAAACACAAATTGGTGTCTAATAAGTTATGTTTATTATGCGTAAATGTAACACTCTTAAAATCTAAGAAGGATAGCCACTCATAATGCTAACGCTGGCCCCGCTCGCCTGGTCACCATTTAATATGGGAACGATAGACCATTGTTAGAAGTCTTTAAAAATGTTGTCAATATGTCCCTAAGACATCGGGTTCGAGAGTAGTGACCACTTTTATCGGGAAAATTTACTCTAATTAAAAACTTATTTGAATGATATATGGGTTATATTATATATTAACGGAAAGGTCTTGATGAGAGGAGTAGGGATCTGAAGGAATTTTGTAATTCGGATATCAGATAAAAAAGTTATTTAAAAGATTAAAAATGCATTACATTTTTTGTACGTTATTTATGCTATAAACGTTATTTGTTGATGTGATTTGTCTTTTGTTTTATCTAAGGACCTCTCAGTGCAAATAATTCATATTATGTTAAATGGTGACCAGGCCAGCGGGGCCAGCTATGCATTAGGGGCGGCTATCCTTCTTTTCAAGTTATTTTATTTTTAAAATTTTTAATTGTTTATTGTGACCATAATTTTAAAAATTAAAAGTGGTCTCTATTTAAACATTAATAAGAAACCGGTTTATTAAAAATTTAATTAATAATTTATAAAATGTTACTTTAAACTTGTATTAGTGATAAAGCCGTGCGTATGGCAAGTAATCAGATATAACACTTAATGAATTACACGTTTAATTACAGTTACCTTCAAATAAAACAAATTGTAATTAATTAAATACTTACCTTTAATATTTTCATTGTTATAAAAGAGCATGTGTACCGGATTGTTCTATGTCAAATATCAATCACCTTGCAAAAATGAACTGGTATTACAGAACTCTATTTAATTATAAGATTTTCAGGAATAATATCAAGGTAATTATAAAATAAACAATCAATAATTTACTAATTTATTAATACTATAAATTATATTGATAATGACATGTTTAATTATTAGACATAACATATTATACACAATTCTTTCGGCATTTATCGGTATATATCTATTGTTAATTATATAATATATAAATATAAAATAATGTAAAATTTTAACTTTTTTTCAACGAAAATTTAATTAATAAATGTTCAAGTTTAAACGGAAGAACAATGTCAAATAAATTATGGTGATAAAATAAATTTTTATTTATGCCCTCGGGTTGTGAGCTTACTTGCGCATGTTGCGGATTGCGGCGGGTGTACAGATTGAACTTGGTGCTATATTGTTCGGCACTAGGTGATCTAAATAAAAATGCCTCAGTGTTTATGGCAACAAACACTGTTAGTATAGTTAACTTTAATAACATTGTTGTATTAAATTTTTAGTTAAATTTGTCTGTAATATTAATTTTAATTATGCTTTTTCCAATTTATATGATTTTAAAGTTGCTTCACAAACAGATTGTTTTCTGCTTGGTGATTAATTTTAAATAATTAGATCCTGGTTGATTCCCACAATTGGTCGTTTTTAAAAATTAATTAACTTGTAACTTTGATTAATTAATGCTGCACTATTTGCACTTCGTTACATAATAAACATCTATTTTAATAAAGGTTTAAAATAAATGATTTTATTTTAAATTAATTTAATATGAAATAAATTATATTCAAAACAAAACGTGTTTTATGATCAAATAAATATAATAAATTATTAGAATTATAAATTGATTTAGTAAATGCTGCTATGTAATAATGTTAAGTTTTTATATTTTAAACACATTTAAATCTATTAATATATTATAATTTAAATTGTCTGTACACGGTAAATATTTACTATAGGTCGAAAAAGGACAAAACCCATAAAAGGACGTTCTAGTCACCCGAGTTGCTGGTAAAAACCCCAAATTGCTAAATATTGAATAGTTAGTATTAGTTGAGATTAAGTGTAAATAATTGCAACAATTTAAAATGCTTGAAATATTTATTTTATTTTAATCATTATAATATATTTAATTCTTTATAGAAATTGTAGATTTTATTATATTCATTTGGAATTAACCACGAAAAAACGGGTACGACAGAGTAGTGGTCAGGTAGTATTTATGACCAATGGTGCTCTTTTCATAAGGTTTAGATAGTACAGCCTGTTCACCCAATATAGCATGTGACACATTGTTATCCATTGTGTCAACATTACACCCACCGGCCAGATATGACACAAAGTTCGGGCACTGAGTGGCCACACCTTTCGGGTTGTTTGGGTTAATACTCGCCACAAACAGATCAACTGAGCGGAAGTGATTGCAGGCAACAGCAGTGAATAGACCTAGATTAGTTAGTAATTATTTAATTATGCAATATTTTTTAGTAAATCCATCTCTAATTTTACCGTTATCTACCACCTCGGTGACTCGATTTATAAAACAGCCAGGTTGGTGTAAATTACCACCATTTGGGTAAAAGTCAATGTGCCCGGAGTTTTCATTTATACCCAACCCTATCAACGGGACGGCATCGGTGTGTATCGCATCCACGAATTGAGCCTGATAAAATTTTAATTAAGTTAATTGCGAGCATTGAACTTAAAAAAGTTCTTAAATTATTCTTACATCTGATGGACTAAGTTTATCACTCGTAGGTTTGCCATTAAAGCCAGGTCCTTTATATTCAAATATAATATACGAGATTAATTTGAAATAAAAAATTTGATATTGTTAATACAAACCAGCTGGGTCGAGACCAGTTATGCGACCAATTTGTCCATTGAAAGCTTTACCGGTCAGACCAGAGATATGTGCGCCCAATGAATGTCCAACAATATGTACCTTGTCCAAATCTAAGCCGGACTTACTCTGATGCAAAATTGAAATAAACATTATAAACTATTTCACTTATTTAGTTAGTGTATCATAAATATAATAATTTACCTGTAACTCAGTAATTAACTTGGTAATGGCCTGCGCAACGGTAGGTATGTTTGCCTTTGTCTAAATGCATATTTTGTCGAGATTAGTCTTATATCGTTACGATAATATATTTATATTAAATAATAATTATAATAAACTTGTTTAAAACAAACAACCATACCTGCTCGTAAGACAATGCATGATTGCCTTCACTCCAGTCAACAATAAACACATTATAGTCGCCGGCATTTAACCACTCATTCTTCATGCTGTCCGACGACAGGCTATTAGCCGGCGCCACACCGTAGCCGTGGACATACAACTTAGTGATCAGGGTATTATTGAAATTGGTCAGTTCATCGGTGTCATCCCTGGGCTGAACGCTAGTTTGCTCAGCTGCTGGGTTACGCCGGGTGTACAGATTGAACTTGGTGTTAAATTGTTGGGCTCGAGGCGACCAGAATAAAAAGGCATCGGTGCCCAATATACCAAATACAGTTACTATAGCTAGCTTTATCAGCATGATAGTATTTTTATTTAGCTTTCTTATAATACTTATTTTAACAATTCAGTGGTAAATAATTTTGCAAAATGTTTTGGGTTTATATATGTTTCGCATTGGTTTTATTGGAACAGCTTATTTCAACATGGTAATATTTTTTTTAAACCTTGTACATTCCGGTACACTTGCTCTTTTAGTGATTAATTTTAATGTTTCCAATAATTTTTAAACTACCGGTAATTATCATCATTAAATATAAAATAACATTAATTATAAAACAAGATTGCACTCAAAGCTATAGGTTAACCACAAATTAAATAATGATAATGAAAATTATTTAATTAACCTTTGCTTATTTAATTAAAAAGAGCATATGTACCGGATTGTTGAATGTCAAATATTAATCACCTTGCACAAGTAAACTGTTATTACATAACTTTTTGTAAAAATAAGATTATAAGATAAAAAAATCAATAATATAATAATCGATTAATATTATAAATTATCTTGGTAATGACAATGAGACATAAAATATGATAGATAATTTTTTCGACATTTATATATCTATAGTTAATTATATAATGTAATATTATATATAAATATAAAATGACGTAAAATTTTCTAAAACCTTTTTTCCAAAAAAATTTAATTAATAAATGTTCAAGCTTAAACGGAAGAACAATGTCAAATAAATTATCGTGATAAAATAAATCTGTATTAATGACGTAACTCTTTAGTATAAAAAATTTAGTATAAAAGCTAATAAACATTTGATAAATATTTATTTTTAAAAAACATTTTAATCAATAACAGAATTATAATACCAAAACAACCATGTTGTTAAAGTAATCTATAGTAACACTATTTGGTATATTGAGCACAGAGGCTTTTTTATTTTGGTCACCAAGTGCGCAACAATTTAGCACCAAGTTCAATCTGTACACCCGACGTAATCCAGTGCTTGAGCAGTCTAGCATTCAACCCGATGGTACCGGTAACCGGGCCAATTTTAATAACTCGCTGGTCACCAAGTTCGTTATGCACGGCTGGGATGCGCCACAGGGTTTAGGCCTATCATTGGAATCCATTAAAAATGAGTGGTTAAATGCCGGCGACTATAATGTGTTTATTGTGGACTGGAGTCAAGGGAACCGTTTATTATCGTATGATCAGGTATTTTATTTAAAATAAATAAGGACATTTATACTTATTATATTAGAATTATTTTTGTGTTTAATATTACAAAACTAATCTTAAAAAATTATTTTATCTAGACTAAAGCTAATATACCTACTGTTGCACAGGCTATTACAAAATTAATTACCGAGTTACAGGTAATATAATGATATTTATTCATACAACATAGTTAAATAACATACATTAATCTATAATATTTTTACATTAGAGTAAATCTGGATTAGATTTGAACAAGGTGCATATTGTTGGCCATTCATTGGGCGCACATATTGCGGGTTTAACGGGCAAAGCTTTTAATGGACAGATTGGTCGCATAACTGGTCTTGACCCAGCTGGTTTGAGCTAACAGTGTTAATATAATCATGTAAAAACAATCATGTACATTTTCTTATATATAGGACCTGGTTTTAAAGGCAAACCCTCAAATGATAAACTGAGCCCATCAGATGTAAGATTAATTTACATACTGTATATAATACTTTACTTATAAACATTTTCAAAAAATAATTGGCTAATTAAAATTAACACCAGGCTCAATTCGTGGACGTCATACACACCGATGCGGCCCCATTGATAGGTCTGGGCATTACTGAAAACTCAGGTCACATTGATTTTTACCCTAATGGTGGTAATCTACATCAACCTGGCTGCTATATTAACAGGATCACAGAGGTGGTTGATAACGGTAATATTATATTATAATTAATATTTATAAAAATAATTAATTAAATATACTAAAAATTAATCTAGGTCTATCCGCTGCTGTGGCCTGTAATCACCTCCGGGCGTATGACTATTACGTCGCAAGTATTAACCCAAACAACCCGAAAGGTGTGGCCACCCAGTGCTCAAACTTTGTCTCATATCTGGCCGGTGGGTGTAATGTTGATGCCATGGATGATAATGTGGCACATGCTATAATGGGTGAACAGGCTATACTATCTAAACCTTATGCAAATAGCACCATCGGTCATAAATACTATTTGACCACCACCATATCGTATCCCTATTTTCGTGGTTAATAACAATTGAAATATGATAATTGTACTTTTTATTTATATTGAGTTTTTATTATTTATATTGATCCTGATTGTAAGTGTATGTAGCAGAATTTTATACTAATGTTAACTTAATTATAAATATTCCGATTGAACTTTGTGGTTTAGCCATTATATTTGTTTGTTGTGACACAATAGATGCAGGTATAAAGCATGAGTAATCATGGTTGAAATTGTCTAAACTTGCATAAATACAGTTGTATAATTTATTGTATTATTCATGTAATGCAAAAGTTTACAGAGTCACCTTGGTCAAATATTGTATCAAAAACACCAAAAACACGTATAAAATATTGTGTATTTTAAATTTGTTAATTTAATATTATAAAAAATAATTATTGCTTCAAAAATAAATAAATCTAAACCAACATCTATTGTTTTATATTTAAACATACTTGAATAATGAAAGGACCTTTGTCCAACTTATATTACAACATTTCTACATAATAGCCAAATTAAAAAGTTGTCTCAAAAAATTTTCTATTTAGTCGCATAAAATTACTGCAATTTAAAATTGAACATAATTTACATTATGTACATGTATATTAAATGTACATTTCCGACATTTTTTTAGCATAAAATAACATATTTGCACTTTTGCAGTCTGTTTAACGATTACAAACTATTATAAAATAAACTATAATTATTTTGTTAAGCCTTAATTAAGCCGCTAATACAGCATAACGTAAGTAATAAAACAATATTTTAATTAAATAGTACAATATATTTAATTTATGTCACATTTAAACAGTACAAGCATAATTTACAATATGGTTATTATTATACCATTTGTAATTTGTCTCATAATTGGGTATACAAATGGCGCTTGTTCATATAGTGAACAAATCCAGCCATGCACATGCGACCTCATTTATGACCAAGCTCACTGGCTCTGCTATGAAAACGGAATCACTACACTTGGATCAAAATTATTTAGCAATTTTAGCAAAAGTGTACCAACAGATCAAAAGAACATGGCTGAAATCAGCATATCTCAAACAAACATTGAAGAATTACCCGCGTACATGTTTAGCGATTTGAAATTTAGCAATATTACAATACGTCTAAATATGCGGCTAACAAATATTGACCGACACGCATTTGCCGGTCAGAACTTTCTTGAATTTATATTGCAAGACTGCACACAATTGCAGCACAAATCTGGCAACTCTACCGAAGGCTCTGATATATTCGCTATAATTGCTGAGTTTAAATTAATAGAAATCGTTCATTTAACTAATGTTAATTTGCAAACTATACCTTCTACCGCGTTTAGTGGTCTAGATCATCTAAGATCACTTTCATTATCAGGTAGTACTATTAAAACAATTGGGGAAAGGGCGTTTTATGCATTAAAATCGCTAAATTACCTTGAGATATCCTTTACTGTCATTGATCGACTTGAAGCAAACATATTGACATTTACAACAAATACACCTAAACTGAAGTTACGTTTGACTGAAAACCTATTTATCAAAAACAAAAACTTTGCCAACAACTCGCTTAGTAATACTGGTGCAAATATTAGACTACTTATAGCGTTTGATAATAGATTTTTGGATTATCAATTATGGTCGATAATTGATGAGGGTATATTTAGGCCATTTCTCACTTCATGTGGAAAACATAGTTTATTTGTCGAGGGCATAACATTTGACTGCAATGATACAAGAAATGATTGGCTTAAGGCAGAGCCAAATTTAATGACCAATGTATATGTCCAAGAAATGTTCTACTTTAATATTGCAAATCACGAACATAAACCAGTTCATTGTCCTTAAAATTGAATCTTTATTGAACATTGAAAATTGAACATGTATGTTATTTACAAACAAGGATCACACAGCGATGCTATACGTTAACCACTATTCGGGAATTTTCGTTGAATAGAAACTCAGCTAAAGATTTCCTTTTTCTCGTCTTATTTAAGTCCAATTCCCACCCATTCCTCCATTCCTTCTTTACTCAATACTCACTCCATAACATGCGATCAAATGTTCAAACAAGGATCACACAGCGATGCTATACGTTAACCACTATTCGGGAAATGCATTAAAGATTTTAAATTTTTCAATACTATTGTTAGAATACTCTCACTATTATTATTTTGAGCATTTTAAATGTTTTTGACAACAATTAGTTCTACTTATTATGGCAGATTCATTTATAATCCCATTGTCTCATTGATATACCATTACACATGTTATCCCCATGTTATTCCTATGCCATAGACTTAGCATTGCCCATAGACTTAGCATTACTCATGTTATCCCTATGCCATATACTTAGCATTGCCCATGTTATTCCTATGCCATAGACTTAGCATTGCCCATGTTATCCCTATGCCATAGACTTAGCATTGCCCATGTTATCCCTATGCCATAGACTTAAGCTGGAATCCCATAGGAACCCATTGAAAATTTATCCCATAGACTTAACATTACCCATAGGATAACATTAGCTCCATGTTAAAGTATAGCCATAGACTTAAGGTGGGATCCCATGTTAAATCCCATAGGGTGGGGGGAGGGGGGAGGGGCAGCCGAACGATCCTATAAACCACATTATTCCTATTAGAATAGTGGTTAAAAATTCTTGTACATTCTCAATTATTATAAATGTTTAATAAAAACAAACTTTAATTAAAACCATATATTATTTTTTTTAATAATTTTTCAAGTAATATAAAGGATTTTAAAAATTATTGGTTGTCGGAATTTTGCGATTACTCGGGAACCGGTGAAGTTACACTAGTGTGACTTCATACATATCTAGAGCCATAACCGGGAAAATTTTATAGCATAAATATTTTCTCAGTTACCTGACTTTTTTTGTAAACTGGGCCAATTCCGACACCCCTACTTATTTGCTATTGTGAATATTAGAGGGAGTGGTGAGGGTTAAGGGTGGAGAAAGGAGGTGTCACGGTGTTTCACAAACTTAAAACCATCATGATAACATTGTGGGATTTTATGCAATAAATGAATAAAAATGACCTATTTTTTGCATGTTAACCTATGGGAGGGTAAAATAAAATTAGATTGAAATACAATGAATTATATTTTTAGATACTACAATAATTTATTGTCAATAAATGCTGATTATATTAGTACAAAAAAGTTTTCTAAAATAATAATCTAAACACAAAATATCATTAATTAAAATATCGAGCTTTAGACATATTTAGCCATAAAACGCAAAAATTAAAATCTTTGATATTTGATAAATAGGTGGTGCTGTAAATGTTTGTATTATACAATGAATAATACAAAAAATTAATCACTTGTATTATGCAAGTTTTGTACATATCCAACCACGCTTACTCATGCTTTATGCCTGCATCTACTGGATCATAACAAACAAAGATAATGACTAAACCAGAAATTTCGCTCAAAATATTCCCAATTAAGTTAATATACAGTATAAATCTCTGCTACATGCACTTACAGACATCATGTTTACTAAACAGAATCAATATTAATTACATTTTAATTAAATTCATGTAAATCTTAAAAATGCAATATATCTAAAAAGTACAATTATTATATTTGAATGTTATTAACCACAAAAATAAGGGCACGATATGGTGGTGAATAGTGGTGCTATTTGCAAAAAATTTAGATAGTATAGCTTGTTCACCCATTATAGCATGTGCCACATTATCATCCATGGCATAAACATTACTTCCACCGGCCAGATATGAGACAAAGTGTTTAAAAAATATAATGCTACAATTTTAATAAATTTTATTGTTTAAAATATTATTTAATTAACAATTTATTTACTAATAATTATAAGCAAAAAATCATTTTAAATTGATTCTTAAAAATAAGGATGCGATCGGGTAGTAGTCAAATAGTATTTTAATCCTAAAGTTTTGCCCTTGTATTGTTTGGACAGTTGCGCATCTTCACCCATAATAGCAAATTTGGCCTCAGCAACACATTTAACATTACAAGTACCTTCTTTGTATCTCGAATAGTTCTCACACGCACGGGCCTTAGCTTTAGTGTTGTCAGGGTCAATGCTGGCCATGTACAATTCAACGGCCAGCCCGTGACTGCATACATGGGTCAAACAATCAGGTTGGCCATAACCATCGTTCGGCCAAAAATCCAAATGCCCAACGTTTTTATTATGCCATAACTAATGCCAGTTGTATTTTTTTTTAATCAATTCTATGCTATCCGTGTGTATAACGTCCACAAAGTCAGCCTGTTTAAATTCAAAGTTTGTTTTTAATAATCAACTAGCTTACATGTAATGTTACCCACATTTGTCGGATTTAGTCTGTCTTCATCGGGAACATCATTAAATAATGGACCTAGTGTGAATCAAGTTATTAATTTTAAAAAGTTTTATTTTGCACATTGTGTGCATCATCCTAAAACACAAATTAATTAATATTATTTTAATGACATACCAGCTGGGTCGAGGCCAGTTATGCGGTCAATTTGTCCATTAAAAGCTTTGCTCGTAAAACCCGCAACATGTGCTCCCAATGAATGGCCAATTATATGCACTTCGCTTAGTGATAGTTCCTTTGCTACCTTCATGTAAATTACAATACATTAATCATAAATGTATAATAAAATTAAATATAAACAGATTACAAAAAATAACTGTAACATAAAAAGGAAGGTGAGCGAATTTAAATAAACTACAAGGAAATAGAAAACATTTTAAGATTAGGTAGATAATTGAGTTTGTAACTCTCTCTCTCTCTCTCTCTCTCTCTCTCTGTAGTGTCGAACCTTGGCAATTCAAGTAAAGAGCAGTAATAGAGTTAGAGAGAGAGAGAGAGAGAGAGTTAGAGAGAGAGGGAGAGAGAGAGAGAGAGAGAG
>CAJPIZ010000653.1:0-22091 GCA_905368565.1 Medioppia subpectinata
ATCGAAGGTCTCGTAATTCACTTCAATAATGTCCTCCACTTTGCGGCGATCGTCGCGTTTGCGGTCATTGCGATCACCGCCTCCTCCGCCGCCACCGCTTCGTCGGGACCTCTCTCTGGGACTGCGGGAGCGGTCGCGACGGCTGTCCCTCTGTTTCGGTGAACCGCTTCGCGAGCGGCGTCTTCGCGGACTCCGGGAACGACTCCTTCCCCGCCGTCTCTCGCGATCCCATCGACCCATCGGTTGGACAACAGATTCCAAGCAAACAGTCCTTAGCTTTCAATCAATTGGCGATTAATTTAATGAATTTAATTCAAAAACCAATGATTTGTTTCGCAAATTGTGTTTACAATCAATTGTTTCACACGTTTTGCAAACAAAAATATTTTTACAATAAAAAGGGTTTTACTGTTTATTACATAACTTTCACATCAATTACGACAACAAAACTTTAGTTTAAACTTTAAAATTAGTTTAAAGTTTGTCACAAATTACTAAATTATATGATAAACTAGTAATTAATCATTAATTAAATTATTTATATAAAAGTTAAACAATGTTTAAAATAAAACAAACAAAACATTAATATTTAATACGAATTCTTGCGGAAAATGCATTAAAAACACACAAATCTTGTCGTAATTGATGGCAAAGTCTATACGAAGTGTCAGACAATTGTCAGACAATATGTTGTAATCAAACGGTGTTTACAAACAAATCTATATTTACGATGAATACTGAATGGTATTCAGGGATCAAATGCAGTGATCTCTTGGTTCGGCACATAATATGAACGTATAATCGGATCGAAAGCACAATAATATAGCGATGAATATAATGAGACGATTAGTGTCTCAACAGACCAGAGATGAGAGAGAGTTGTCGTCGTCGGAGACGTCGCTATCGTTATCCCATTTAAACAAACTCTTCGTTGACATCAAATCAAACGCACCGCAGATCGGATCCATCGGCTCTTCGCAGCAGAACAACGAGTTCTATGAACAGAGGATTTACAATATTTTACCACTTTTTTGCAAAGTATTATCCGTTATATGTTTTACCAGACATTCAATGGTCTCATAACTGTTGTGTTGTCTTTCATCTGCAGGTGTTCTCAGGGATGTGTTCGCAGACGTCGAGCACCGGTGGCGTGGGCGGCGGCGGTGGCTCTCATGTGGATGTGTTCGACAAGTTCTGTGACGTGACTTCGTTCACACAAATGGTGTCGCGACTGATGGTGACTGAGATCAGGCGTCGGGCGAGCAGTAAGACCACCGAAAACGCCTCGCAAGCGATCGTCGAGTTCTTGGAAATGACGCCAACACTGGAGTCGCCCTCCGATAAGAAGGGATGGACTCTTCTGTCGACACTGAATCTACTCATCTGTTCCAACTCAGCGCCGCTCATCACTATAATGACCACAAACTCGTTGACCTCAACGCTCGTCAAGTGTCTGTATCTGTTCTTCGATTTGCCGCCCGTTAATGATATGCAGACACAGAGTGGCGGCCAATCGCCCGAAGAGCTGAAGCCAACAGAGCGGCGACTACTGTTGCAGAAGGTGTTCAGTCAGCTGTTGATCCGCTTGTGTTCATCGCATTCAGCGCTCATTGAATTGACCCGAAAAGACGATTTGGCGCTTCTGTTCAACGCTATCACCTCCTGGTGTCCGAAACACAACGCTTTGTGGCGAAGAACCGCTTCCGATGTGATACTAACGATGGCGAAGACCAACAATATTAACGGCGAGTATCTTCACGACAAGGGATGTGTGAATATATTTGTGGAGAATATGCAACGAATGCTAGAATTGGGCACAACTGGAACCACTGATATCGTCGAAATGCTCAGCACTTTAATACACTTTCTCTGCGAACTGTCCGTCAATACTAGCAATTCATCGACGGTTAACATATTTCTCGATGACTTTAAGAGCGGTTTTGGGTATAATTTTTTGATCGATTTTTGTCTTAAATTGGAACAAATGCCCGAAGAAGTGGATTCGTTGAAGCGATTGGTTTCGTTGATAACGCAGTTCACGAAAGTGGGCTCACGTGAGCTGAAGCCACGGCCGTTGTCTGTGAACCACTTGTTCATAATGGATGACTTCTCGATGCCGAGACCCACCACTAAGAATGCCATTAAGAACTTGAATGCATTCAACGTCTTCCAGACGGTGTGGATGAGAGCCAAGACATCCACTCTTCAGGCCATGATTTTGGACGCAATGCTTGTCCTCTACAGAGAAGATAAGGCCAACTATTTTATACTCGACTCTCAGAATACTTTGAGTCAATTCGCGGACAAACTTCAGCTGAAATCATTGGAAATACAGGTTTTTAACTACATTTCTATGCATAAGAATCTCTATTGAAAACAAGGAAAATGATTAATAAATGTAATTTTTAGGAGCATTTGTTTACACTATTGGAATACGTTGTGTACGAACTGCGATACGTGCCGTGCAAAGAGCTGATCAGTATATCCATTATTATCAAATCCAAACAGTGAGTACTTCTCCGGTCTATATGTTTGGTACGGCTTTTTTAAATGAGATGTTTTTTTGTTTGTTATGCGATCTTATAGTTCGCTGGAAAGCAGTACAATATGTCTGAAGTCATTGCTATCGATACTGAAATTCAATGCCATATTCTTAGACGTGTACCGAGAGGTGGGTTTACTCGATATCATTGCATCGCTTCTTATATATTACTCGCAATCGGACGACAAGGAAAGTGAGCCGCTGTTGTCGTTGATTGCGGACAATGTGTTGCAATTGCTTTCGGGTCCCAATCATAACAACTGTCAACTCTATAACGAATGCGGAGCCGCGAAACACACGTTTGGTTTCCTATCAAACAACAAGTGCTCCAAACAAATACGAAAGAAAGCGTTTCATATCATTCAACAGTTGATACTATCGAATAGCGGCGAAGAACACTTGGCCAACCTCTTGGCCCTAATGCACAGGGAATCAGACATTACCACGAATTTGAATCTAAAGTCATCGATATTGAAGTCACTGTTGGTTGTGATGCGAGAGAACCATCGCGTGAGAGCTATATTCCGAAAAGTGGGCGGATTTGTGTACGTTATGTCCGTTTTGGTTCATATGGAGGGCTGTCTCGACGGCAAGTCTTGGAATAATATCGAACCCAAGAAGATATGGAATCTGTTGCGGTGTGTGTTCGCAGCGCTGACCACAGCCATGCGTTACGAGCCCGCGAACGCCCGGTTCTTTGCCCAAGAGATTTGCGCCTCCAGTCTAACCGATTCCATACGACTTCTCGGATGCTTTTGCGTCGAAAATGATTTGTCCGACACGTCTGGAGCCGAGGAAACAGAGTTCGAAACGCTGTTTAACTGTTCGCTCAACGATTTGCCGCCAAAGAAGTCGATGACACGATCGGAATCGGCGTGTCTTCTCATGCGACTACTCTATGATATGACTCTCGATATATCAGACAAATGCTCGACAAATGCGCAAACCGTTACTCAAAAGGTTTCGTCCAATACTCAGCCGACGGGAGGTTTGGGAGCCAAAAGGCCTCCGCACCTAATGCTGTCGCCCTCGGCTTCGGATCCGCCACTCATTGTTCACTCATCGGTCTTAATATCGATGTTTCAATTGATTCCATCGATTCCGGACCAAAATCTTCGCATATATTTGATGGAAGTGTTACGTCGACTACTGAAGAGTGAACGCAATCAACAAGTGATGTGTGAAATCAATTTAGTGACAGAGATATTGATGGATAGGTATAACGAGGCACTCATTAACGAAAATCATTCATTGCATACATCGGCGCAATATATACTCGAAAGACTTTCCGCACAACAAATTCAACCCAAAGAACTCAGGTTTGAATTGATTGATAATCCATATAATCATTGGTTATCATTAATTAACTAATATTTATCACTGTTTTAACCGTACGTTTAGGGCATTCCTCCGTTTGGGTCAACCACTCAATTGCATTGCTTTCGATGAACTCAATAACGGAAAGCCGAAGAATCAGCGAAACGGCGGACCAATCGCTTTGACACGAATTAAGACAATCGTTAGTATGACTACACCTAAAGACGGTACGAGTCATCACTTACTTCAGCCGCCATTTGTTGAGTTCGATATGAATCAGGAGGGCTTCTCGTCGCTGTTCCTGCCGTCGATCGCACCGATCAGTCTGAGTGGTGGCACATCGGGTGCGGGCAATCTGTTGACCGGTGCTATTGTGGGCAACTCTGACGTACCCGTCAGTGTGAATGGAGGCATAGGAACGGGCGAAAGGGCTTTCCCACCGCAGTCTGGCTTCACGTACTCGACATGGATTTGTGTGGAGAAGTTCTCCACCTCTTCCAGCGATGAGTCCCATAACGTACGGCTACTCACTCTATACAGAGCCTCACATTCCGGTCAAGAATACGCCTGTTTTCAGCTACAGATCGCCGCCAGAGATAAGGCACTACTCATATCGACCCAAGAGATCGCGATCTTTGGCGACGCTGAGGTCGGATCCAGTGGTTTCCCGCACTCTTTCGACGCCGACCATCACCTGAGAGTTTGGTCGCCTGAACTCATACAAGAGGGTCAGTGGCATCACATCGCCGTTATCCTCAATCGAGCGCTACTCAAGAACTCAACGGTCAGTGTTTACATCGACGGCCAACTGATCGCTAGTCAGAAATTGCATTACATATCGTCAGTCGCGGGCGGAATCAGCGGTATTTCCAACGCTAGTCCGGCGTATGTCAACGGTTTCATCGGAACACCTCCTCAATGGCGCAAACAGTCGCGTCTGGTGTGGAAACAGGGAGTCTGTCATCTGCTGGAAGAGCCCCTCAACTCGATGTTCGTGGCGTACATCAACTCTCTGGGACCCAACTATATCGGCAGCTTTCAGGGCGTCACTCACGCGCTGGCCGTACAACAGATACAGCAACAGATCTCTGAGGACCGCATTATATTCGGCCTCAACGCGAGGGCCACTTCGGCCATGACTTTGGCCAAAATGCGAAGAGTTTACTCCCGTTTCGATTGCCGACAGATATCGAAACTTCTGGGTATATCGACCCACGAGAACGCGACCCCAATCTATGTGTTGCACAACTCGGCGGGACATCTGTGCGGACCGAGCCGTTCGTTGGGCGGTATATTGATAGGCAATATCGGCGCGCGTTGTTTTGTGCCCAAACCGGTGGCCGTCACGTGCAGTGACATCGGCGGCGCGACTCTGCTGTTGGGTCTGATCGCCAACTCGCAGGACGTGGAGTCGCTGTACGCCAGTGTCAAAGCGTTGGTTTGCGTGATTCGCACCAATCGTGAGCTCCAGTTGGAAATGGAGAGAATCAATGGATACCAAACACTGGCGATGCTATTGAGACGGAAGCGCCAGTTCCTCAACTCACACGTACTGCACCTGTCGTTCAATCTGATCGGCACTCTTGATATCAAGCGCTCCAATGACACGGCGATGGAGATCCAGCGCATCGGCGCTTTCAAAGACCTATTGGCCGATCAGTTGGATCTTTGGGCGCAAAACGAGTTATTGAAATCACTTTTAGAGCATTTGAACGAATTGTTGCTCGACTCGAGCCATCACTCGACTGAAAGCAAATCAATTAATCTTAAAGTATTACGCGATATGTCTTTATTGCCAAAACTTCTTAACCTCACGCGTGAGATACGTATCACTGATCCCAAGATTCTGGCACTCATTTACTCCATTTGTTATCGACTTTTGAATCAAACGTCAAGACATTCTGATCTCTTATATTTCGGTCAATTCACGGCTTCACTACTTCCGGCCAATAATGAGGAGAAGTCCGAAGACATCATTGAATTGAGGAATTCATTGCTGAAGATATGTCTTCAACTCATGACCCGAAGTCAACAGTTGGCCATAAATCACGCCATTCAAGAGGAATTGTCCCGAATATTGGGATTCGATTGGTTCCTGCTATTCCTCCAGAGCTCACTCCATAAGGAAACGGTGACCATTGGTTTAGTGAACCTCATGGTTGTCATATCGAACCTAACCCTATATACAAAATTCAAAGAGGGCTCGTCTAATGGCGGATGGCTTAAGGACACGGAGGCAGTGCTCGAAAGCCGATTCGGTGTCCAACTGTTGGGCTTTAATGTGAACCCGAGTTCTACCGCCAGTTCGATGCAAACGGTTCTGACCAGTCGTACGACTGGTATGAAAATGATTCGCAACGACTTGCTATCGATTCCGGGCTTTCTATACCTGAATTGGTTGATGTCATCACACGTACAACAGCCCAAAGTATATCTAGTCTTATTTCAGGCCCTCATTGGCCACTACCAGAGCTTATCGGCCACTGTCTTGGAGTCCATCGAGACCTTCGAACAGTTGAGTTTAGACAACCTCTGGAAGTGTCTGTTTAGTGAATCCAACGCCCGATACGCGCATTCGGGCGGTCTTTGCTGTAAAGATCTCTCGATAACCATATTATCGATGATTCACACATTGATATGGGATTCGGACGACAATTTCACAGACTTTCCCACAATTCTCGTGCAATTCATTATGTATTTGTATCACAACCGCAAAGACTTTCAAACGTTTTGTCAGTCGAACTCCGAGTTTATATCATCGCTGTGTCAGACAGTGATCGCCGATGAATGCGGACAAAACGCGGCCAAAGAGTCTACGGACACGAAAGTGTGTGTTTTGACCACACATTCGGCAAAGAAGCACATAATGGACTTCATTCGACTCATTATCATAAACCTGATCAGCAGTCAAAACAATAACACGATTCGTCCGATTCCTATCTTCGAGCAGTTTTTGGAGGGCTTTTCGAGCTGTAAATTAGCGCAAACAGAGCTCATCGCCTCACTTCTGGAGCACATGACCTCTTTGACTGAGTTTATGTCCCAACAGTACGACTCATCCAATTATATGCCACAACAGCAACAGATGGCCTCATCTAATATTGTTGTCTTCATCGCTATAGTGGTCGACAAGTTATGGCAGGACTGCTATCTCCGCGACCGTAAAGAGATACTCGACTGCGAACTCAAACTCATGACCCGTATTAACGTGGGTTCGCCGGCGCCGCCGACCACTTCCAAGTCCGGCAAGTCTTCGGTCTCCTCTTCGCTCTCCGAACTGAATCTGTTGTACAAGTCGTTGAACCGAACGGTACTCTATTTGCTGTCCCGTCCGTTGGAGTCCATATCGGATCGCATTTCAATGCTGGAAGTGTTGCAACGCATTCACACCAATCGACAGCTGATCCTAATCTCGTCGTGCAATACGGACTCCGAATTCTTCGTGTGTCTCACCTATTGTTTGCTTCAACTCATAGACGAGGCGAAGATCTCGCTGTCGGCCAAATCGCGCACCACATGGCACGTGGCTTCAGAAGCGGGCGGACAGATGGCCGACGCCGATGAGGGCGCTCTACTCATCGCTTCGGTGGCCAGAAAAATATGGGACGAAATATATTTGTCTAAAAGACAACTCTTGGAAGAGACACTTAAAGTGAATTTAGCGCCAAATACGCCGGCGTTTGGCTTAACGTCAATCACGCCAGAGATCTCATCGCTGAGAGAAGCCCTTTACGACCCGACGCTTAAAATTTGGGTCAATTATATTGAATACGAACAGCAAAGGCAGAGAAGACGCGCCGCCGGGAACTCGTCGCTCGACTCGCCGTCCGTCTCGAGTCCGACGGCTATTATAACGGAAAAGTTGGCAAATATTAATAAATTCAATTCATTGGTCTCAAAGTCTGCCGGCGGTCTGGTCTCTAAGATAGTCGGCGGAACCACTGGTGTGGTGTCTGGAGTGGTGAACACAGCGGTCAGTGTGGGCGCCGCCGCTCGGAAAGAGGCGTTCCGTAATTCAGTGTCCGACTCGTTAGTTCAGGGAACGACTCAGCCCTGGCTTTTGATGACTAAAAGCGAAGTGATTCAGTGGACAGCAATACATCTGTCAATTATCAACGATTTCATTGAATTGCAATTAAAGCAAAAAATTCAGTCCGACTTTCATCTAATGAAATATGTTTACGACGACTGGATTGTCGCCGAATACGATCTTCTGGTGAGAGAGCGCGCCATTTGGGGACCCGATTACGGGTCCAAATGTTTGGACAAATGGAAGTTAGATATGACTGAAGGCCCGAATCGGATGCGAAAGAAACTGATCCGAAACGACATGTTTTACTCCCACTATCCCTATAAGCCTGAGTACGAAGGGATGGACGCGAAAGCGTTGAAGTTTAAGCTTCCCATTAGTAGCGATTCAAAAGAGTATTACAAACGCTTTCGCGCAGAGAATAACAGCCTTATAGATAAGGGTTGTTTCGATCAGACCATCGATGACGTGATGTCAGTCATACCGGCCAACAGCGAGACCACATTCCCGGGCATCAAAACCTCGTCTCTGTTGCCATCGAAGTCATCGTCCGATAATGAGGACCAATACGTGTCGGACTTGAATCAAGAATCTCAGGACAGAGACGCGGACCCATTCGGGTTTGTGGACATCAGTTCGGAAATGGCTCGACCGGACTCGTCGGCGAGTGACCGCTTCGAACACGACGTGGAGATGCAAACAGTGCTCCGACTGTTAGAAGAGGGCGAACGCATATCGCATATGTTTCGTGTGGCGAGGATTCAGGGCTTAGACACTTACGAAGGACTGCTGCTCTTCGGTAGAGAACACTTCTATCTCATCGATGGCTTCACTTTACTTAAGACCCGAGAGATTCGCGATATCGACTCATTGCCCGCTAAGTAATCACATTTTTATTAATGTTTGCTTTAAATGCATTGTTTTTAATAAACTGTTTGCCTCTCGCGTTGGACAGTATGCACGACCCGATAGTCCCGAGTTCTTCGCCGCGTAATAGCATTTCCGGCGGAAGTAAACAAAGGAATACAAAGAAGACTTGCAGTAAATTTGCGTTCGAAGACATCAAAGAAGTGCACAAAAGGCGATACCTCTTACAACCGATCGCTTTGGAAGTGTTTTCACTCGACGGCCGAAACTCGTTGATAGTGTTTCCCCGAAAGATACGGAACAAAGTGTACTCGAGGTTTATGTCAGTCGCCACTTATATCACAGACAGCGCTCAGGACTCGCTTATGGGACAGAAACGGTCGGCAAACGTGGAAACGGCCGGTATTTTAAGTAATATTATCGGCGAGACGTCTGTCACTCAACGATGGGCTGTAAGTGTTTTGTATTTTTCACAAATATTATGCAATACCAGACATACTGTTCAGTGTTTTACATAAAGTGTTAATTATTTTATTTATTGTTTGCTTTAAAAAGAGAGGAGAGATTTCAAACTTTCAGTATTTAATGAATTTGAATACATTGGCCGGTCGTTCGTATAATGATTTAATGCAATACCCGGTGTTTCCGTGGATTATCGCCGACTATTCGAGTTCTGAATTGGATTTCTCAGATCCCAACACATTCAGAGACCTCTCCAGACCAATGGGCGCTCAAACGCCCGAACGGTTGGAACAGTTTAGGAAACGTTTCAATGAATGGGACGCCGACTCTGACATTAAAGGGGTATTTATCTTACATTATGTCCCAATGTTTGCCGGTCTTATATTTTGTAATATTTATCACATTTAGTCGGATGACTTGATTCAGGGGCCCTATCATTATGGCACGTTTTATTCTAGGTAAAATTATTATATATACTTATCATTAAGTGTGTAAATGTATTAAACTATGTGTTGTGTCGGCAGTGCGATGATTGTGGCCTCATATCTGGTCCGTATGGAGCCATTCGCGCAGCACTTCCTTCGACTACAAGGCGGACACTTTGATTTGGCGGACAGAATGTTCCACTCGATAGGCGACGCCTGGACCTCAGCCTCCAAGCATAATATGGCGGATCTCAAGGAACTGATCCCAGAGTTCTTCTATTTACCCGAATTCCTCATGAATTACAATCGATTTGATTTGGGAAACAAACAGAGCGGTGTTCAACTCGACGACGTCGTGCTCCCGACTTGGGCTAAGGGTTTGTCGCCTTTCCCGTCAGTCTGTGTTTGTTTTATAATTGAAAACTTGTATTCAAACAGACGACCCGAGAGAGTTCATCCGTGTCCATAGGGCGGCCCTGGAGTGCGATTATGTGTCCGCACATCTGCACGAATGGATTGATCTCATATTTGGATACAAACAACACGGTATGCATTGAATTGCATTTACCGGTATTTTGTTAAACAATTAGTAACCATTGAATGTATCACACATTAGGTCCACCGGCTGTGGAAGCGGTCAATGTTTTTCATCACCTCTTCTATGAGGGAAATGTTGACATTTACACGATCGACGACCCGTTGAAGAAGAACGCCACCATTGGTTTCATCAATAATTTCGGTCAAATACCTAAACAGTTGTTCAAAAAACCACATCCGGCGAAGAAGGTGTTCAGTCACTCAACGTCTGTCCCATTGACTCCGTTGCTGCCATCAGTTGGTCTCAACTCAGTGCTGATGAGCAGTTCATCGCAGGACAAAGTATTCATTCATCATTTGGATAATCTGAGGCCATCTCTGCATCCAATCAAAGAGCTTCGCGGAGCCGTCGGCCAAATCATTCAACAGGAAAAGTCTTTATTAGCGGTCGAGCAGAACAAAGTGCTGATTCCCACACAATTCAATCGATACATTGCGTGGGGTTTCGCCGATCACAGCATCAGAATTGGTCCGTACGAGTCGGACAGAGCGCTGTTCATATGGGAGAGCAGTCAATTGCCACCGAATGGCGAGATTCTGTGCGCCACAGTTCCCAACCCGAGGATTATCGTAACCGCCGGAACCAATTCAGTGATCTCTGTTTGGAGGATCAAAGGAAAAATGCAAAATATGTCACTCATTCAAAACCTGTACGGACACACAGAACCCATCACTTGTTTGAGTTCGTCGGCCGTCTATGGGATTATAGTCAGCGGTTCCAGAGATAAGACGTGTATTATTTGGGATTTAAATCGTTTGATTTTTGTCAGACAATTGGGTCAGTATTTAATTGTTTAAAATTTAATTCAAATATTGAGTTAATTATTTAAAACGTGTTTTAAAGGCGGCGGACATAATCTGATACATACGGCGCCCATCGCTGCCATTGCCATCAATGACCTGTCAGGAGACATAGCGACGTGTGCCTCCAATTGGCTCTATTTGTGGTCAATAAACGGCGATCTAATCGCGAGCGTCAATACCCTAAACATCTCATCGATGTCCCAATCGATGTCCACCACTCAAGTACTGTGTGTCGCCTTCTCTACGTATAACGAATGGGATTCGGCTAACGTTATAATGACCGGCTCTTCCGATGGTGTGGTCAAGATGTGGTCCATTGACTACATTCAGGTGCCCGTCGACGACGACGACAAGTCGGACCGATCTTCCAATACGAGCGTATCGTCGACTCCGACCGATGTCTGCAAAAACGATTCGTCGCTCACTATTCCCGTCTCGAAGGATGAGATCGTTCGGCGCCTATCCATAGCGTCGGCCACTGCGGAGAGCAATAAGGGAGACGACGACGAGTCCACCGAAGGCAACGCCTCCTCACCCGAAGACAAAGATAACGATTGGGATCTCTTGCATATCGAGGCGTCGGACGAAGTGCCCGCCCTATCGCTACCCCATTCCAAGTCAGCCGCCATTTTCATCACTCCAATCGCCAAATCCTCGCCACCGACTGAACACAAATCGCTGAAACCAATGCCAAAGACTTTGACCTGCGGTTTGACGCCATCGCTAGAGGTGCCCAAAATCCGTACCTCAAAGTCCGACACATCGCTCTTCGACTCGTTTATAATCGTTAACGAAAGCGAATGCAATCGAAACCGATTGCAATCCAATGCTGTTCTCAAAGCCGGCCATAAATGGATCCCAAAACTTGTGTTTCGTTCAAAGCTAACAATGCATACGGCGTTTGAGCGCAACGACAACACCGAACCGGCGGCCATCACAGCCCTCGCCATCTCTAAGGATAATAAGACAGTGTTTGTCGGCGACGCCAGGGGTCGGGTCTTCTCGTGGTCTGTGAGCGAAGGCAGGGGTGTATCCGACCATTGGGTGAAGGATGAAGTGGTCGAGAGCTGTACTAATTGTGGCACAAGATTCACGTTTTCTGAACGAAGACATCACTGCAGGAATTGCGGTCACGTCTTCTGTTCAAAGTATGCAATCCTTTTGATTATTGCTTTATTATTAATCACATTAGAAGTGAATCTAATAAATAATTGTATTTTTTGTTTTTGTTACCAAAACAGGTGTTCAAAGTTTGAATCGGAAATAAAACGTCTAAAGATCTTAAAACCGGTGAGAGTTTGTCAGAACTGCTGGTCTAACCTTCAGTCCCAACAGTCACTATCACCGACTCTTCGGCCCAAATGAATGTCAAAGTGTTTGTGAAAATTTTAGACACAAAATAAGTAGATTTTGCGCAAAATTTTGAGATATATTTTTGTGTCCATTCGAGTCATATCTTAGCCACTAATTCATAGCATTCCTATTAAATTAACGTTATTTTCTTAATTCAGTTATTATTTTAATATAATTTTGGTTAAGTTTTTATTATGTTTTTCAAATAATTTTTTATTGATTATAAACTTATTTATTACAAAATATAAATTGAATTCCTATTTTTATACATTAATTAATAATTAATTTTTCAATTTATTTAATTTCTGTTATTTGGAGAATATATTTTAACAAATAAATTATTAATTACTGTGTCATAGAAACAAAACAATTGTATAAAACCAATAATACTTGTAATGATTTTTGTCATAAGAAATACTACTAATAATATGTTATGAAAAATGTAATTCATTAAAAATAATATATGCATAATATAAATATAAATCTAATTAGAATTTTAATTTTATTACTAGATTTACAACACAATTCGTGTCATAATATGTAGTTAACTGTTGGGAAACAAAAACTGTTTTAATTGTATATTTAGATTACAAACAAATTACATATATTTATGCAGAAAATGGTACTTTAAATGCTGTCAAGTGTTTTGATCAAAAAAATTGTATTAACTTTTAGATTTAATTGATTGTTCAGTAGTAGCGGAAGCCCTGCTGTACCGCTCCTCCACTTATATATCAATTATTTGCATTATTTGTTACTTCAATGACAGTATATCAACACTTATGTCAATAGATATTGAAGTCACACATGAATACATACAATATCCATATTTTGTATAAGTTATACCATAATGTGAATCAGATATCAATTATTTGGTGATATTTTAATTATTAAAATAGCGATCATTTATCACACAATTTGTGTTAATAATTGTATAAATTATATGTTTATAATGAAATATTTTGTCCATTAATTTAAACGCAAATAATTTCAATTAATTACATGAAAATACTTGAACAGCACATCTGTGGTCATTGTCTGTATATTTTTGGTGATAATTATAAATCATTTATCTGTTGACAAGAATTCATTGAAAAATCTATTTTGAAATTTATTTTAAAATAAATCTTAAAATAAAACAAATTCTCATTAATATTGAAGTCATTTATTTCAAAAATTAATATAAAGTAAATACTTAATCAAAAATATCACTACAAATGAGTTAATTACAAATTTCACTTTATTAAAAATACCGGTACAAAATAATAATAATAATAATGAAAAAATGGTTTTGAAACTAATTATATGATTGATAGAAAAATTTACAAACTCTTCCCAAACTGCAAAACCAGTAAACATGCG
This sequence comes from Medioppia subpectinata, assembly GCA_905368565.1. Taxonomy (NCBI): domain Eukaryota; kingdom Metazoa; phylum Arthropoda; class Arachnida; order Sarcoptiformes; family Oppiidae; genus Medioppia; species Medioppia subpectinata. Next base: position 13,760 of record CAJPIZ010000653.1, read on the forward strand.
ATGGTATGGAATCTATACTATAGATGTGTCACATATTTTGGGCACTTATTTAAATAGAATATCATTTTTCAATTGAAAAATATAATCAAACGTTAGTTTAATGTAAAAATGCAATCAATCATAAATAATAGGCAAGCTTCTTGTTGATGTTATATATTTTATTCATCATAAAGTCGAACATGCGCTCCCTTAAAAGCACATTTACAAATTAAAAGTGTTTTAATATCATCTAGATTTTAATAATTTGTTAATCAATTGTTATAATCTATAATACATATTAAATATAAGGCTGATATACCATTAATTAATTATTATAATTGTTATTAAAGTTTTAATAAATGATGAAAATATTAATTCAATGGGAGTTTTGAATTCAAAGTAATTTATTTCTCAATAATTGTATTCAAGTTATAAACTAGGGATAAAGTATTTGCTTATATGGAAATAAATATTTAAAAGTATAGAATTATTTGTATAGAATAGGCGTAAACTGTATTATATTATAGAATCTATACTAAAGAATAATAAATACAAAAGTTATAATAAAATGAAATTTAATGAATAGGTATTATTTATGTACAAAGAAATTCTCTGAATTTAGTTTTATGTTAAAAATCAAAAATATTAAATAAAATTGAAATCGAAATCGTTTCACAACACAAAAAACTGTTTTCGATTTTTATTTATTAAAATATTTAAATAAAAAATACATAATCTATGTAAAAATAAAAGTAATCAAATTCTTTGCAAGAATTTTAATAAAACTAATATAACTGTTGGAAACCAAGACATGTCAAATCGAGAACTTACATATACCTATTAATATTTGTGTTTAACTGAGAAACGGTTGTTGTTTTTTTTATTGACATTCAATGACAACTTTAACTGAAATTAAATGAAGAAATATAAGTTCTTATAATTGAATTTATAGGAAGAATAAAAGAAACATAAAAACACTAAAAACCATAATCTCTTAAAAGTCCAAAAGTAGACATTAAATGGATTTACTATTACATGCAATCGAAGCCAAAAATATACTTTTGGTATTAAATACAGTGTTATATATTTGATGTTTGAGTAAAACATTTGCTATATTTTGGTATTAAATTGTGAGCTAAAGCCAAGAGAATTTCAAGGACTGGAAAATTTATATTGATTTCGAAATACAATTTGTTGTTTTGTACAATCGTGGGTATCATATACTTCTGCCAAATCCCACTTTCTAACCAAAAGTCCATTTTCTGGTAGTAATCGGCATAAGGAATAATGTTATGTAAAAAGCCTCTATTTTTCGGGAATAAAAACACCCAAATTCGGGCGTGAATTGGGAGCATAAAACAGTCAAATTAGGGAATAAAATCGGGAATTAAAATGTATGTTATTTTGATATTAAAAGTATAATTATGAATTTAAATATAATACTTTTTATTAATTTTAATATTTTAAGCAAAATTTACACAAACCCACTTTTATTTTCGATTTTAAAATCATTATTTGAATTTAAATAACCTCTTAAATAAAAACAAAAATTGCTCTTATGTTTAGGCATTTTAATGAATAAATGAAAACACAAATATAATTTTAAATTTAAAAAGGGATTATACCGAGTGGGTCACTTAGTTAATTAATTTAAACCATATTAATATATTTTAAATGTTATGATAATGTTATTAATCGAATAAAATTCTGCCAATGGGCATTTTACATAATTTTAATTGAATTTCAAAGTTAATATAATTGAATTAAAACTTTCAATTTTAGCGCTCATCTAGACTATGAAAGCCATTCATAATGTTTAATGACCTTGTTCATTTAGAAAATTATTCATTATACAAATATAATTTTGAATTTATTAAATAATCAACTTTATTCAAATATAATACTCAATAATTACAAATATAACAGTATGTGTATTAATTATAAATGTGAATAAAATTGAATGTAAAAATGTTTAAAGCATAACACCTTATCACAAATAGAGCATTTTATATGATTTACTAATTAAAGTTTGATTAATCATAGTGTATTATGAGTAAGTCAGTAAATGAGCAAGATTATTAAACATTATGAATGGCTTTCATAGTCTAGATGAGCGCTAAAATTGAAAATTTTAATTCAATTATGTTAACTTTGAAATTCAATTAAAATTACGTAAAATGCTAATTGGCAGAATTTTATTCGATTAATAACATTATCGTAACATTTAAAATATATTAATATGGTTTAAATTAATTAACTAAGTGACCCACTCGGTATAATCCCTCTTAAGGTTTTTTTGCTTGATTTATTTATATAAATAATATAATATTTGTGACTAAAATCTTAATAACTTATATAAAATATTTTCTAACTTGTAAGTAAAATAGTTTGCTTTAAATAGATCATAATATTTAATAATTCCAGTAATAGAGTCGCTTGTTTTCCCAGATTCATGAGAGAGAGAGAGAGAGAGAGAGAGAGAGAGAGACTAATCAATAATTTAAAAAATAATATAATTTAAATGCATAATATTATTAGGCATTCAATGAGCGTTAATGAGTAGTGAATATTTCTGATCACAATTTTTATTAATAATTACATTCATTGAATATTAACTTAATATTTGGTTAAATATGTTAATAAAATGTGAGAGTTCAATTTGACTTACAGTACATAAAAGTTAATCAATCAAATATGATTTAATTAAAAGTATAATAAATGAAATTATATTGTATACCGAGTAACTTTAGTTATGCGCTAACATCATGACCAATTAAGTCTAATATACAGGTTTGACAATAATTCTCATTTCAAGATATATGACAAAACATATCGGGTTTAATAAAATATATTTGAAACCAATTTGAAGATAAAATGCAAATAGTTATACATATAAATCCTTCATCTTATGGATCATATCTATGACAACCACTTGTGGACACTTTCAGTGGTGTTTCTCTAGAAGTGAAATCAATTTTGTTTGAATTTTAGACAAATAACCAGAATATTCCAGGAAATGTTGTTTACCATCATCGATATGGTCTGGCATTTCAAATCGTAGGATATATGACGTTATCTCTGCCCGTATTTGGTGTTTACCAAAACAAATTTTATCTTAATATAACAATTAATGTATAATTTAATGCAATAACTGAAATATATTATTGTATTAAATGTATTAATAGCACAGTAGAAATTACTTTTATAGAAAAAATTAAAACTGTAAAATTACATAGCCATTATAAATTGCAAACAAAATTTTAATTAAATTTTAGATACAATATTTACTATAAATTTCATGCTTAAAACAACAAATGTTGTGCAGATAAAAATAATTTTATGCATAATATTAAGTTCTATTGTAATACTATTTCATATACTGTGCTAAACAAAGACACAAAGACATAAAATTAATGTTATATTAACATATATAATTAAATATTTATAATAACTACTATAATATTATTTTCTACTATATTCTGAGCTGTCTTTCTTAATTCTTAATAAATGTTAATTAATATAAAATTATAATTTAATTACAATTTGTGTGCAACCATTATATGGTTTTATAATTAAATTTGTTGCAAATACTAAAACTAATATAGTCTCATAAATTCAGTTATACTTATATTAATTCTTATAAAATAAAGTAAAAATAAAAACATAAAGAAATGTTCATTGAATTAAGGAACAAGAAATGATAAATAATTTTAAAAAATTCATTAAACATTTGTTTAAATAATAGGAGACATAAAGAGCCAAAGAAACAACTAATTTGATTATTTAGCAAATATTCAATTTGTATTTAATTATCTCAATGAATAATTTAATAGAAAACGAAATACAAAAAAATGTGATTATTTCCAACAAATTAAGAAAATAAAACTGAAATCCTTTTCACTAATTATCAAAATATATTATACTTATGGAAGAGACAGACAAACAGCGGTATAGAGAAAAAAAAAGTTGAAAACATTTTCATAATTAGGTTATTGTTTTTGGACAGAGAAAACATTGCATACACGACATGTCCGTCCGTCCAATCAAACGAAATGTTATTCAAATAAAATTGAAAATTTAATTAAATGGAAATGTTTTCTCACTGCTATTTTTTGCGCTCTCTTCCCCTCCCTATCATTCACTCACTTTTATAGAGATATTTGCTTTAATTTCCTGTTTCTTATAATATAATATCAAATTTGTTTTCACGCAATGAGCAGAATATACAGAATAAACACAGAATATACACGAAATATATATATATTTAATGAAATTAAGTTCATTTTGTGGCCTAAAGTTATTATCGCTCAACAGATATAAAAAGAGATAAACTAGTCTTCTCTCACACTTAAGCCTTTCAGTCGTCTCTCATCTGATTGTCTCATATATTCTGTGTCTCGAAGAATATTCTTCTCTCATTGAGATAAACCTCTTAATCAAATCATAACTAAAACTATGTATTTAAATATGAATATAATATTCACTTCATTTATCTTATTATTTGTATTGTATTCAATTCAATGTTATAGTTTTGGTAAATATCTATTATAATTGTTTAAAAACCCAATTTTGATAACAAAATTTGAAAAATATAATCGTTTTCAATGAAGATCCTGAAGAGGATAACGACGACTCGGTATCGTTAAGCGATGTCTACGCAAATCCCGACGGATATATCATTATTAAGAAGAGTCCCATCGGATCCACCGTTTTGTGAGTTTCATAATCTATTACTTCCTTTCAAAAACAAAGTAATTTATTAGTTTATTAGTGTATTACAGTTTAAACTTTTCCCATAGTATTAATACTGGTGTAAAGTATTATATTTAGGTGCTGTAGAATAGGTTTCTATTTTTTAATCCTATTTTATTTTAAAACTAAAAAAGTTTTTTATTTATTTGAATTCGCAGTTTAAATAGTTTTGTATTAAATCTAATTTAATTAAATTGTTTGTCATGACATTCTTAGACAAAAAAATCCTTTACTGCCTTCAATTTATTTGGAAAAGACATTTACAACAGACAAAACAATTATAAATGTTCACATCTATTATAAATTCAATTAATTTCCATTTAATGGATATTCTTATGAATAACAATGTTAGTCTCTAAAAACATAAAATAATATTTTATTAAATTAATAAATTCAATATATTTATAACTTACGGCAAAATTATTAAAATGCAGGAAAGACTTATTAGGCAAGAGAAAGCGTAATGTTGGGGGAGTTGTCCTGTAAGTAGATTATAATTTATATCATTATTATATTTCATTATTGTTTATAATTTATATAAAATGATTACTGAATTATTTAAATTAAATATATTTTTGTATTTGAAATATTGTTTGTCAACAGAAAAGACTTATTGGGAAAGAAGAAACGCGTTTCAGTAGTCGGCGGAACCGTTCTGTAAGAATATATTCATTACATTTCAATAAATAGTTTGAAATCAAATATTTGAACAAAATTGAAATTTTTCTAATATTTTACTCCTTTAGGAAAGATTTGTTGGGAAAATAAAATGCAATTTTCATATCATATAAAATATCAGATCCTTTTTTGATGATTACTATTGTATAGATTGCGGAACTCTTTTGAATAAATTAAACTCATTTTGTCTTACTTTTTGGGCATATATTATACATTAAGTCATAATGTTTTTAGTAATAAAATAATTTAACCATTTATTATTGTCTTATTAATGCATTTGAGTATTCAATTGGAAAATAGAAGAGAGAGAGAGAGAGAGAGAGATTGTGATAAATATGGAAACATTCATTTATTAAACGATATGTTTGACTAATTATAATTTGTTTAATAAATCAATTATTAATTGACAATTAATAAAGAGATGATTATATACAGTAGTGTTCAGATTCTACACAACCGCTAACTTATCAGACATGACGTAACACAATGGCTATCAAAGTGAATGAATGTAAAAATAAAAATAGTTTTGAGATTGAAGGGATTATTGAAGAGATACTAAATATAATTTATTTATACAATACATTAATGTCATTAATCTTGAGATCACTTCAATCAAGTATTTGTTACAAACAAAAGCCATTCAAAGAATTGCATTGATTTGTCAGTAAAGGAGCCGACAGTCAATCAAATGAATTATATATTGAATGCGAGCTCTGTTTTATATATCTATGAGATGTCCCGGATTACTGATCCACTCAAATGATATTTGTATTCGTCGCCCAATCATTGCTTATTTTGCCCCGAAGTCAATGTTTCTTAACATTCATTCACTTAATTCAGTATTTATTGAGATATTTTATTATTTAATAAATTGTGTTCATTTCCTAACATTACTATAAAAACCTATTAATACTTCATTGATTTTAAATGTCAGAATGGCATATATTATTTGCTAAAAACCTATAACTTTAGTAATTTAAATAATAATTATGTTAATAATCAAACATATTGTCGCATAGATATCATTTTACCCGGAATTCAATACATTTCTAAAGATTTGTAAAATTTTTAATAATTAAATTCAATCTAATAAAAGACAAATTGATTTTTCTCAAAGTCCCTATAGTTTAAGTATTAACTAAAAGAAAATTAATAAAGTTTTGATTTATTCAAAGTTTTAATAGAAATTAATTGAATTTTAGGACAACTTTTTGTATAATATTAATGAACATAAATATAATTTACGGAAAAAAGCAATAAAACCAAAATCTCAATAGTAGACCATAATATGATGTTATGATGATCATATTATGATGAAAAGTATTTGACAATGAGATAGATGTATGAGTTATGTCTTGTAAATGATGTGATTCAGCGCCACTTTCATCTAAAAACGCCTTCACTTTTATTGATCGTAAAAATTTTGCTTCAAATCCACAGTTCTTACAGAGAATAGAGGCATAACTTTGGCTATTATTATGGCATATATATAGGCAGTGGAAGAGTGTGTGAGAGAGTGTATCCGATAAAACATACATCACGAGAGTTGGATTTGATTTTTACGGCATATATCACAGTATGAATCGAAAACATAATCGCTTTTAATTGAAAGCAAATAAAAAGTTGTCGAAAGAGAAGGAAATCGTTAATTAAAAATTTAGTTAATCACTGTTTTGATCGCAAATTGTTTGTTGATATCTTGATTGACATAATTGTTAAAACAAAAATCTGTTGCTATAATGGATCCGATTTGGTTATCGCAAGAGATCGCCAACAATGCGACAAATGTGGCAAATCTTCCGTCACTGGAAGCGCTGTCGGACAAGTGGCAGGTGTTTCTCATGCTATTGTACTCGACCACCGCTGCCGTATCGCTGGCCAGTAATATCATTACAATTGTGGTACTCTTTAAGGGCGAACGCATTTCCTCTGAGATCTGGAAATTTCTTCTCAATCTTTCCATTTCTGATATATTGATGTCATTGTTTTCCATACCGTTTACGTATACCATCTTCATGTTGGGCCGATGGATATTTCCCAAATACTTGTGCCCTTTCGTACAGTTTGCCCAACTTTGCTCCGTTTTCATCTCGGTCTATACCCTCACCGCCATCGGCATCGATAGGTATGACTTTTTATTGTTATTTTGTCTCAAGCAATAAAAATTGATTGTATTCTTTGCAATAAATAATTTATCATTATATCGGTGCCTGAAGTATACGATACACTGTATTAGCTTTAAAAGCATTTAAAATTAATAATACATTGCATTCAAAAGAAGCAGAAAGATTGAATTGAATTCTATAAAGATTCTTACTATAAACAAAAATAAATTCCAATCATATTATAGTTTACTATTTATATATAATTTTATATGCACCATATCAATATTTGACCTTTATTAACTATTCATTTATTACACTATTTACTGATAATTCAAGTTAATTGCATTTGTATAAATCGAGATTTTTCATTGCATTTTATACAAAAGCACAGAAAAAGAATTTCTTATAAAAACTAGGGATTAAATAATATGAGAAAATATTTTTGGTATGCACAAATGTTATTGTATTATTAATTAATTAAATATTACATAATTTACCATGCTTAAAAACTTTAGGCTAATGCTAATCTGCCTGAAAAATACATGGAATAATACAATCGTATAATACAACTAATGTGTCAAAAGTGTCGAGTGGTTTGATGAGTAAAAACTAGCAATTGTTGCGTTTATTTATTGTTGTGTTAAGTAATGTCATGAAAGAAAAAATTGTTTTCTTTATATTGTCTTATTTTGACAAAAATAACATGAATTGATTTTTTCTTATATTTAAGGAGCAATTAAAAAGTTAGCAAATCATAGCCATTAGTTTGCTTGTTTTATTTGATCTCTTATTCTCTCTCTCTCTCTCTCTCTCTCTCT
>CAJPIZ010000654.1:0-22089 GCA_905368565.1 Medioppia subpectinata
GACCCACTTCAGATTTTATTTGCAAATTTACTACCTTGCTCATCTCTAGTTTTGCTCATTTTTGGTGTACATGAATCGGGATACTACTGTATGTACAAGCAATATGTACAAGCAAACCTGTTTAATGGCCCGGGAGCTAAAGGTTAATACTCTAATAAATAATTAATTATTAATACTTTAATAAAAGATAGCATTATAAAAGTGATATTGACTAATTTCATTCTAAATAAAATATCTCAAGGTAATGCAAAAAGTCACCACATGTGGTACAGTACACTAATTTTCAAATTAATTTGCAAATTGTTTTACACATTTTTATGCATTCAAATAGTGTACAGTTTTACTTAATAAACTAGTTGTAGTATTGAATTGGTGTCTAGCAATGCTATTATTTTCATTAAATACAAAACAATTTTATTGCAAAATACTAAAATTATGTGATTTTTTAGACATGCTAAAATAATTTGATAAAATAATAATAATAATAATAATAATAATATTAATAATAATAATAATATTTTATTTAGCAATAAGCAATGAATTACATAACATTGTTGTATTCATATTTAGAGATATTTGTTTATAAGTTGGCATTTGTATATAATTGTCAATTAAATAAAATTCTTATTGTATTCTCAATAATTAATATTATGATTGATAATATAATACCAATGACGTAATTATAAAAAATAAAACTTAATTTCTGATAATCTAAATCAATATACTGTTTAGTTTCAAGTTTAGACTTAACAGATAATTTTATATGAAAATAAAGCATTTGTTTCCAGTAATTGAGCAAGTTCGCTTCAATAATGTGTAATAAACTAAACAAAAATAAATGCAAATTTAATATAAAATTTTTATTTAATATACAAATCATTAATAAACTTACATTTTGTTAAAATAATGTAGATATCTAGATCCTTTTGGTGCGCCAATACCATATAGGAAAGTTGTTAGCTTATTTGAATCATGATCATTTGTTATATAATGTTTGGTTATATTTCGAATTAATAAATTATATTCTAATATATTAATATTGTTTACCGTTGAATATAATTTATCATTTTTAATTAACAAACTAAATATTTTCATTTCATCTAATGCTATGTATTTGAATACAGGCTTTCCATAGGCTTTGTTTAATGAATCCTAAATTAAAATATTTAAATAAAAATCTAACACACAATAATAAAACTATTAAATTCTATTAAAAATATATTTTAGCTAAAAATAACAATATAAAATTATTATTTTAAAATGTTGTATTTAATTTAATACTAACCAATAAATATTGATTAATAGAGTTATTCGGTACCAATATTTTGATTCCATCTGTATATTGGCTTTCAATCAATTGATCGATGCTTTCAATCCTATGCTCCACAGGAACTGTCATTAATGAATAGATTACTCCAGAATAAGATATTTGTAATACAACTGACATTAATAACCAGGTAACAAATAGAATATTATTAGGGTATTTATTAATTAGATGAAAATACTTTTGCCTAAAATAAATTACAAATACATTCCAACATAACGTGTATTTAGTATTGGATTTATAGATAGTATTTGTAGTGAATATAAGGGCAATGAATAGTGTGATTGTGGTTAGGATTGAGAGCCAAATATAACTGTCGAAGGGTTGCAACAAATTGTGGAAATGGGTTGTCGTCGGCAATGGAGACGTGAATGATGGTTGTATTGCACGCCTCATATTTGGGTACAATATATGCGTTAATGACAGTTCCTGTGGAGCATAGGATTGAGAGCCAAATATAACTGTCGAAGGGTTGCAACAAATTGTGGAAATGGGTTGTCGTCGGCAATGGAGACGTGAAACCCAAAACTGATTGGCCGTACGGATACGTGTAATCCAACGCATCTAATCTATGTTGAGTCATTGTTAAACTTATAGCAATATCTGCTTCCTATTTAATATAATCATAATTAATTAAATAATATTTTTAATATCAAGATAATTAACAACAAACATGGTCAACTAGTTTTCCCATAACTCCATGCCAAGTGTTGTTAACGGGTTTTGTACCCCAATGTTGATCGCAATAAACAATATCATAGCTTATGTTAAAGTGTTTGCCAATTGTTTCCAATAACATAACATCTGTACCGCCATTAAATTCATAAATGTTTTTATCACGATTGTATTTAAGACCTATCTGTATTGGTATCTATATTTATAATAATATAAATAAAATAAACATAGTTAAATTATATTATTTATTAAGTATGTTTAAAAATTTAAGTTGTTACATTATTAGTTGCCACACGTAATGTGTCTACATTCATTTTATTTAACTTTTAAAAATCTAACAGATTATTATATAATTATTTTAATTATGCATTAAATTATTGCAGATAAACCAAAATGTTAAAGATTATGTTGGCTTTATATCAAGATATCATAAGTTATTATATACTGTGTTTACTACTACCAAGGTTATTATATTAATATTTACTTTATTTTTAATCTAAATTTAATAATAAATATGTTTGTACAAATAAACAATAAAATTTGATAAATTAAACAGCAGTTGTGATAGACAGTATACAAAAGTATTTCCATATTGCATGTAAAAGGTTTACTAATGATTTTTAACAGTGTAAACATGCATGATGCAAAAATACAATTAATGATGACATTGACAAATTAACACTTTTTTCAATTAAAAATACATTGAAAAATATATAAAAATTAATTACATAAATACATCTCTATATGAAACGCTTAATGCTTTTAAAATATTTTATTTTACTGTATATTTAATACATAATCAAATGAATAAAAACATAAATCTTTTAATTGTGGCAATGATTGCCAAAACAAAATTCATGTATCTGATAAAAATAAAATATAAACTCCGAAATGTAATATCAAAATAATATCCTTGGTAGTAGATAAGGCTTGCTTTACAATACTCTTGAACAATTTAAACAGAATATCATGTTGATTTATATTCCTAAATCTAAATTTACAATTACGAACTATGTTATTTTAAAAAATCAATAACATCTTGTATATAAATTGTATTTTTTAGAAATATTGATTATTTTAGATTAAAGTTTATGAACAAATTAATTGAATTTATATTTATACAGTTTATTGATAATAAAGTTATTATACAATATAATTATTAAAATGAAATAACATGTTTAAAATGATTTTTTAACTTGTAATTTCTATTAAATTAAATGATCACATAGTTCAATAAACAATATAATAATCGATATAATTATACCGTAAATACATTTAGTGAACACAAAACTTAAACTATAAAAATCTACACTAAAATAATACTATTTGTAATACACTGTATTGAAAACATGTACAAAAACACAATATAATACAATTACAATATAATATCAATTTATATAAAACATAAACTTCATATTTTATTAATCAAATACTAGAATAAATAAAATTATATTGATTAAATTATAATAATTAATTTAATTGTTAATATAAACTGCCAACATTGTTAATATGATAATTAATTTATTTACAACATAGTCGAATAAAATGCACAAATGATTCAATAAATAATATAACAATCGATACAATAATACCGTAAATGCATTTAGTAAACACAAAACTCAAACTGGAAAAATCTAGATTAAAATATTTACCGTCACTCAAATTATTAATATACTTATGTTTATTTAAATTAATAAAATATTTGTCAGTCCAATGATTATAAAGATTTGCTTCGAGAATATGTATTAAACTAAAATCAATAAAATAAAATTAACTCGGTAACATATTTAAATAAATAAACTTACATTTTGTTAAATGATTTAATATACACTGATTGTTTTGGAAATCCGATACCAGTATAAGAAACTATTAGCTTATTAGCATCAGGGTTGTCCGATATGTAAGAATCAGTAATATTATTATTTATCAAATCATACTTTAATACGTTTCTATCGCTTATAACCGAATATTTATTGTTCCCTCCCTTCAAGTATTGATAAATATCTTCATTTTTAATGTATAGGTAATTAAATACAACCCTTCCATACGCTTCGTTTAGTTTATCCTAAATTCAAATAAATAAATGTATATCTATTACCTTGATTTATATATGCTGTATATTAATTGGTTAATTATAAATACAAGTAGGAATTGATGGATTGAATCCTTTTCCACAACTAGTTTAAGTCCATCCATATATTGACTCTCAATTAGCGCATCCATTGTTTCAATCTTATGCTCCACAGGAACTGTGATTAACGAATAGATTACTCCTGAATATGATTTGTTTAAAATAAAGGCCATGAACACCCAGGTCAATATAAATATCTTGTTTGCTTGTTTGCCATGTTTAGTTAAGTTTTGCCCAAAATATATTACAAATATATTCCAACACAATAAATATTTAATATTAGATTTAATGATTGTATGATATGTTAATATGAAAGCAATTAATAACGTGATTGTGGTTAGGATTGAGAGCCAAATATAACTGTCGAAGGGTTGCAACAAATTGTGGAAATGGGTTGTCGTCGGCATTGGAGACGTAAACGATAAATCAACATGATAATATGGAATGGTAAAATTAATGGCTGACTGTCTGGTGTTAGTCATCAATAATCCATAGGCTAAGTCTGCCTGCTAAAATGTTTTAATTTATATCGGTTATTTATATAACAACAAGTGTTATAATTAAGTGAATGTAATATCAAAATCTGTATTACCCAAAATTTACAACCTTAATAAGAACAATAATATTGTAAATTAAATTAAATACCCCGGTTATTAATTTGCCTAAAATTCCTTTCCACGTATTATTATGAGGTTTTGAACCCCAACTCCCATTACAATAGACAATATCATAAGTTATGTTAAAATATTTTCCAATCGTCTCCATAAGGTGAATGTCGATGCCATCATTTAATTCATATTTATCTTTTTTACCATTATGTTTTACTGTAAAATATGGTTCTTGCTGCAAATAAAATTGTAATATTTTAACATGGACAATATCTTATTTTACAATATATTATTGCAAATAATTTAATTTTTAATAATTACGTTATTAATGGCCAACCGTAATGTTTGTCCGGATAAATTGTTCATTATTGAAGTACTTATGAGTTGTTTATTAAAAGTAGTTTTAATTATAATTGCAAGACATGGGTCTGTAACATGGAAAATGTTAATTTAATGTAAATAATAATTGTATGGGTAATATTGAATGAGTAATGTTATTCTAATGGGCTAATGCTTTTACTATGGAGATATTCTAAACAAATCTGACAATTCAAACAAAACTAATTGTTGCTAAAAATAGTTAAAATTTTCAAAATAGCCAAAAGTAAAATTGTGAAAAATATGATACATTACAGGAATTGGTTACCCTAGAGATATTTTTGTGAAAACCTTGTTTTGTAATGCATAAAATTCTTTTGTAAGGATTTTATTGATTATTTAAACGATAATCATTTTATACGGTAAGTTTTTGTACATGTTTACATTCACATTATTTGACATTATAGAATGATAGGCTATGATTATATGTAAAGTTAGAATAATGTTGAACATGAATTAAAATTTACAGCTTTATATATATTTTAATTCATAATGTACTAGAACGAATCTTGTATTTAAAAAGCAATAATTATTTGTCAATAGAAACTTATATTCATTGTAATATTCAATTGTCAATATTGAAAATGTCACATTATTTATATGTTGTGAGACTTAAATGGAATATGGTAATTATTTAAAACATGTTTGCATGAACGCATTTGTTAATAAAATTTTGCATTTATTATTGTCCATAATTTAAAAAACATTTACTTAGTTTTTGTAACAATTGAAATGCATTACAATATTTCTACCAAAAAATAATATAAATAAAAGTAGTAACACATATTATCTGTATAGTTTTGTAAATTCTCAAAATATTTCTACAAACAAAAATAATATAACAAGACAACAATGAATACATCATGATAACAAAAATCATTAACATTCTTACATTGTTGTGATAAAACAATATCAATATATTAAAATCAAACATACATTTGCCAAATATAAATGTCATTTTTTGTTTAATTATGGGTACATTTTTTAATTGATGTACAAATTACTTCTACAAACAAAATTACTATAGAAACACCAAAACACTGAATACATCTTTTGAAAATAAATCTAATTCTATAATAATTTAGATCTTGGTAAGCATTTAATTCAATATTATAGTTATTAGTATTTATATTATAAATGGCGTAAAAATGTTGTGTCCAATAATTATATAAATCGGCTTCACGTATGCGAGAGAGACTAAAATTTTAATTAAATTAATTAGTAACTAGTTAATTAGTTAGTTCAGATTTAATCTACGTAGATAAATATTTAATACTCACATATAATTAAATATAGCAAGATAAGGCGAACCTTTAATTAAACCTATGGATGTTATAAATGTTGTTAATGAACGAGCCTCTTGGTCACTTGATATGTAATAATTGGTAATATTGTGTGTTTTAAAACTATAATTAATAATCTTGCTATACGATATAAATGAGCATTCACCGTCATTTGTTTTTATATATTTAAATAAATGTTTTTCATGGAGGGCAATATAATTGATTATAATTTCACCATTCGCATCGTTATAACTATCCTAAAATGTTTAATTTAATTAATCATAAGTTCATTACTTATAAAATTTATTAAAGCATACAAGAAAATGATGAAATAAGCTGTCTTTGTGGACAACAATTTTGAGTCCATCTGTATATTGACTTTCAATCAATTGATCGATGCTTTCAATCCTATGCTCCACAGGAACTGTCATTAATGAATATATACTACCAGAATATAAAGCGTGTAATACTGTAATCGTAATGATCCAGGTGTATAATATTATCTTAATTGGATATTTTTGAATAATTTTAGATACATTTTGTTTAAAATATATACGAAATATATTCCAACATAGCGTATATTTAACATTAGATTTATTAATAGTATTTGCAGTAAATATAACGGCCATTAATATAGTAATTGTGGTTAGGATTGAGAGCCAAATATAACTGTCAAAGGGTTGCAACAAATTACTAAATTGCGATATCTTAGGGAGGGGTGACGTAAATGTAACATGGTCAATATCGTATTGAATACTAAAATCAACGACAGTTTGTCTAATATTTGAAATCGCAACTCTGCCCGCTATATCAGCTTCCTATAAATTAGTAACATTAAATTAATATAATAATTAACTTTGAATTTAATATCTACCCTAGTATGTAGTTTGCCAACCACCCCTGGCCATGTATTATTTAGTGGTTTTATGCCCCACACTCCTTCGCAATTTATAACATTGTAAGTTATATTTAAATATTTGCCAATTGTTTTCAATAACATTACATCTATGCCGCCATTCAATTTACATTTATGATCTAGGTCATCACAATTAAGTAGTATATAAGGAAATACCCAGGACGTCCCAAATTAAGGGTAAAAGTAGGCTTTGCCTCTATGTTCCCATAGACATTACATTACAGTTTACCCTCGTTTTACCCTCATTTACCCGCACTGGGAAACGTTGGAAATACCTAATATAAAATCTAAATACTACTAAATTCATATTAAATAATGTAATTTTTACATACATGGTTTGTGGCCAATTTAAGCGTTTTGCCGTTTATTTCATTCATTTTAATTTAAAAATACAATTAAAAATAATAATGATGAACTTTAAAATAACGTAGATACTATTTATATTAATATATTAAGTATTTATTTATTGTAAATTTATTTATAAAATTTTTACAAGATACAATTATATTGTTTATACGTTTTAATTGATGGAAATATCTATGGTAACTGTTTAAGTAAAATGATTAGACAACAAAAACAAAACCATTAATGTAATGATTTTAACAAACTATTAATTTTCAATTTATTGCATTTATAATTACTAAATCGATATTTTTACTTTTGTACATTTTGTATCTCATCGTATAACTTATATTATTTTCTAAAACACAGTATAATGTAAAAGTAATAACTTACAATAATAATACTGTATAATTATAATAATGTATCATGAGTGTGACGAATTTTAAAATTTACCATTTAGAAAATAGTTTATAAACTTTTAACATTTATATGATTTATAATGATATAATAATAATTCTATATCTAATTAAAATTGTTATTTTTAACTACAATTCTTCATAGAATAATATGTTTATAGAATAGCATTACCCTCTCCCTCCTGCCCCACATATAATAAAATAATTAAAATCAAACTCGTTGGTTCTTATTCCAGCATGCAAAATTAAAGTATGTAATAAATATTTCTATGAACAAAATTAATATAGAAATAATTAGACCCTGAACACATCTATTAAATATGAAACTTAATCTGTAATAACTTAAATTATGGTAGGATTTCAATTCAATATTATTATTATTATCTAAATCGTTGTCATTTATATTATGAATTGTGAAAAAATTGTCGGTCCAGTGATTATATAGATCTGCTTCACGTATTCTAGAGATACTTTTTTTAAAAATAATCTTGTTATTTTCATGTAAATTAAGCAAGTTGTAATTACTCACACTAAATAAAATATTGCTAAATAGGATGATCCTTTAATTAAACCAATAGAACTTACAAATGAATTAAATTTGTTAGACTCTGGGTCATTTGATAAATAATACTTTGTTATATTGTATGTTTTTAGAAAATATTTAATTCTTTTTCTATTCGCTATAACAGAATATTTTCCATCATTTCTCTTCAAATAGTCAAATAGATATTTGCCATCAGTTTTAATATAATTAAATATTGTTTTACCACTAACTTTGTTGTAATTATCCTATAAAACAACTAATTAAGATACAGTATTATTTAATTATATAATCAATATATACAAGAATGTTAACATCAGCTGTGTCTTGTTGTACAAGAATTTTGAGTCCATCTGTATATTGACTTTCAATCAATTGATCGATGCTTTCAATCCTATGCTCCACAGGAACTGTGATTAACGAATATATTGTACCCGAATATGATATTTGCAATACAAGTGACATTAATATCCAGGTACACAATATAATATTATATGGGTGTTTATTAATTATATGAGAAAATTTCTGTCTAAAATATATAACAAAAACATTCCAGCATAACATGTATTTATCATTGCATTTATTAATCATGTTTATGGATAGTAAAACAATAATTAATAATATGATTGTGGTTACGATTGAAAGCCAAATATAAATATAAAATGGTTGCAACAAATTATTAAATTGATATATTTTAGGCAGGGGTGATGTAAAGGACATTTGATCAACATCGTATGGAAAACTATAATCAATAACACTTTTTCTCTGTATTGTCATCATTAAACGATATGCAATATCAGCCTCCTATTAAGTAACAACTATTACTGTATATAATATATTTAATTATTGTGATCAAATTATATACCCTATCATGTAATTTTCTAATAACTCCCGACCATGTATTGTTTACAGGTCTTGTACCCCAAACTCCATAACAATTTATAACATCATAAGTTAAATTTAAATATTTGCCAATTGTTTCCAGTAACATTACATCAATCCCGCCTGATAAATCGCATTTATGATCTCGTTTATCACAATCAAGAAATGTGTAAGGTGGCAACTTATGTTAAAAAATGAACATGAAAAAACAAAAATTTAAAAGTAATCTAATTTGATGTATAATAATCAATATATAATAATTTAATGTTGACCTACATGATTTATTGCCAATTTAAGTGTTTTTCCATTTATTTTGTTCATATCACTTATAAATAGTATTTGTTTTGTAATTCAAATTAACAAATATAACACTAATAGAAATCCTATTTTATCTAATACAAAACATTAATATTTTTATATAAATAATAATTTAAATTTAAAAGTAAAATATTAGCTATTAAATAAATATAATTTATTTATTTTAATTAAAATTTTGTAAATAACCTTTGTACATGCAACAATTATAAAATTTAATTGATGTTAATAAAATTAAAAAAATAAAAATTAAATTTTTGGATCATTCTTTGTAAAAATAATTAATTACATTTAATTGTGTCATTTATTATGATACTTAAACTTATTTTTATCGCAATATCTAGAATATACCCTTTAGTTGTGTATCATATGTAACGCTAAAATACCTGTTCTTATGTAACCAATAAAATAAAAATAATTTGTGCAATATAATAAACAAGTTTATTTATTTAGTATAATTAAATAATATCGATTAAATTATTTTGTATATAAAATTGATCTCGTTAATTTTACAGAGTGGATATTAATGGACTATACAATTAAAAATGTTAAAAATATTTTGTACAATTAAATATAGATTTTTATAATTGTTAAAAATATTTCTATAACCAAGAATAACATAGAAACAACAAGACATTGAGTACATCTATAAAATATAAAACTTAATCTATGATAACTTAAATTATGGTAAGATTTCAATTCAATATTATTATTATTATCAAAATCGTTGTCATTTATATTATGAATTGTGAAAAAATTGTCGGTCCAGTGATTATATAAATCTGCTTCACGTATTCTAGAGATACTTTTTATAAAATAATCTTGTTATATTAATTAAAGGTATGCAAGTTGTAATTACTCACACTAAATCAAATATTGCTAAATAAGCTGATCTCTTAATTACGCCAATAGAAATTAAAGACGACGTTAATTTATTGGACTCTGGGTCATTTGATAAATAATACTTGGTTATATTGTGTGTTTTTAAAAAATATTTAATTCGTTTTCTATACGCTATAACAGAATATTTTCCATCATTTTTCTTCAAATAGTCAAATAGATATTTGCCATCAGTTTCGATATAATTAAATATAGTTTTGCCATTTGCTTCCTTATAAGTATCCTATAAAACAAATAATTAATTATATTTTATTCATTTTATTATAAATTATGATTCATAATCAATATTTGCAATAAGGTATTGAAAAACAAAATTTGTTTGTTTAAATGATAGATTTGATCTATTTATAAATTACTAAAATATCGCCATTAGCGGTGCCGAGTTGTACAACAGTTTTGAGTCCATCTGTATATTGACTTTCAATCAATTGATCGATGCTTTCAATCCTATGCTCCACAGGAACTGTCATTAATGAATAGATTGTACCCGAATATAGTGTTTGCAATACAACTGACATTAATATCCAGGTACAAAATATGACATTATTAGGATGTTTATTAATTTTATGAGAATATTTTTGTCTAAAATATATAACAAATACATTCCAACATAATAAGTACTTATTACTGGATTTATTGACCATGTTTATAATAAATATAAGGGCAATGAATAGTGTGATTGTGGTTATGATTGAGAGCCAAATATAACTGTCGAAGGGTTGCAACAAATTATTAAATTGATATATTTTAGGCAGGGGTGATGTAAATGACACATGATCAATATCGTATGGACAACTATAATCAATAACACTTTTTCTCTTTATTGTCATCTTTAAACGATATGCAATATCAGCCTCCTATTAATCAACAACTATTATTTAATATATTTAATTATTGTTATTAAATTATATATACCCTATCATGTAGTTTTCTAATAACTCCCGACCATGTATTGTTTACAGGTCCTGAACCCCAAACTCCTTCACAATTTATAACATCATAAGTTATATTTAAATATTTGCCAATTGTTTGTAATAATATTACATCAATGCCGCCTGATAAATTACATTTATGATCTTGTTTATTACAATCAAGAAATATATAAGGTGGCAGCTTGAATTAAATAAATAAACGTTTAAATTAAATGTCATATAATTAATAACTCATGTTTATAATTATATGGTCACCTACATTATTTATCGCCAATCTAAGCCTTTTACCGTTAATTTTGTTCATTTAATTAATTAAAATAAATATTTAATTTGTAATTAAAACATTTATATCTAAAAATAAACCGAATCTTATTTTATCAAACAAATGATAGTAAAACAGAAAAGTAAAAAAATTTTACTAACAGTTTAGAAATAATATATTGTATACCGATATTTAAAATACTAAAGTACATATTAAAATACAACAATTAAAACTGTTGTATTGATATATATTTAATTAAAATTTTGTATTACAATATGTGCTATATTTGTATACTATTATAAAATTTAATTAAATATTATTTTATCTCATTGAAACTTTTATGTGAATTAATTTATGTAATATATTAATATTATTATTAGATAATAATGCAAAAGCAGCATTATTCAAATTTTTGATATATGTATAATAAGTGTGAGTGTGTAAAACTGATAAAATTTTTAATACTAAATTATCGATCTAATAAATTTTTACATTACTTTATTTTATTGTACTTTATTTCACTTTTACTATTATTAATATAATGATATATTGATATATGATATATTGTACTATTAACAATAGTTTACAGCCTTTTGATTTGCAATTTCTCATGCTAAATCCGAATATGCTAAAATGATTTCACAATTAATTGTGCAATATTTACATTTTTATGACAGAACAGTAATATATTAAAACATACAAATTAAAATAAATACATTGCAAGAAATGTCAATAAATAATTTAGTTTATTAAATCTGAAATTTTATAATTGCTAGAAATATTTCTAACACCAAAACTAACATAGAAACAATAATACCATGAACACCTCTCCAAAATATAAAACATAATCCATTATAACTTAAATTATGATAAGATTTCAATTCAATATCATTATTATTTAAATCATGTTCATTGATATTATGCATAGCGAAAAATATTTTTGACCAGTAATCGTATAGATAGGCTTCACGTATACGAGAGATGCTTAAAAGTAAACAATAAAGTTAATTAAATTTGAATTAATTTAAATTTATATATTTACATTGTATTAAATATTGCTACATAAGGCGATCCTTTAATAAAGCCAATACCAATTAAATACAATATTAATTTATTTGAGTTATGATCATTTGATAGATAATATTTAGTAATATTGTGTGCTTTTAAGAGATATTTAATTTTATTTCTTAAATCTATAACGGAATATATACTATCATTTTCTTTTAAATATTCAAATAAATGTTTCTCGTCTGTCTTAATATAATTAAATATAGTTTTGCCTTTGGAATCGTTATAATTATCCTATAAAACAAATGATTTA
This sequence comes from Medioppia subpectinata, assembly GCA_905368565.1. Taxonomy (NCBI): domain Eukaryota; kingdom Metazoa; phylum Arthropoda; class Arachnida; order Sarcoptiformes; family Oppiidae; genus Medioppia; species Medioppia subpectinata. The sequence continues at coordinate 13,227 of CAJPIZ010000654.1, forward strand.
TTATAAAATTTTATTAATTATAATAAATCTTTATATTTTATAAATACAAGAATGTCTTTTATAGCGGAGTCCTGGTGTACAACAGTTTTAAGTCCATCTGTATATTGACTATTAATCAATTAATCGATGCTTTCAATCCTATGCTCCACAGGAACTGTCATTAATGAATAGATTACTCCAGAATATGATGCTTGCAATACAACTGACATTAATATCCAGGTACAAAATATTATATTATTAGGATACTTATTAATTATATGAAAAAAATTCTGTCTAAAATATACAACAAAAACATTCCAGAATAGTGTATATTTATCTCTGGATTTATTAATCATGTCTATAATGAATATAACGGCAATGAATAGTGTGATTGCGGTTAAGATTGAGAGCCAAATATAGCTATTAAATGGTTGCAACAAATTATTAAACTGAAATATTTTAGGCAAGGGTGATGTAAAAGCCACTTGATCAACATCGTATGGAAAGCTATAATCAATAACACTTTGTCTCTGTGTTGTCATTATTAAACGATATGCTATATCAGCCTCCTGTTAATTAACAACTATTATATAATATATTTTATTGTGCTAAAAAATGTTATTAAAAGATATACTCTGATGTGTAATTTTCTAATAATTCCCGACCATGTATTGTTTACAGTTCTTGTACCCCAAGCTCCTTTACAATTTATAACATCATAAGTTATGTTCAAATATTTGCCAATTGTTTGCAATAATGTTACATCAATCCCGCTTGATAAATCACAGTTATGATCTTGATCATCACATTTAAGAAATATATACGGTGGCAGCTTACATTTAATAAATAACATTTTTAATTATATTAATAATTATATGGTAACCTACGTGATTTATGGCCAATCGAAGTCTTTTACCATTAATTTCGTTCATTTTATTACAAAATATAAATTATTTAACTTATAATATAATATATTTAATTCAAGAAATAAACTGAATTTTACCTTATTAAATAATTTTAATTATTAACAGTTTAGAAATGACAATTTGTATATCAAAATAAGTAAAAATTTTAATTTAAAGTAAATATTAAAATACAAACATACAATATATTTAATTAAAATTTGAATCAATATTACAACACTACTATTATTATAATTTTTGGTATTTATAAACTAAATTTTGTGGGTGTATATAAAACCTAAAATTTTAAATACATTTAGTCGCTTTAATTAATTTATACAGTTAAATATTATTACAAAGAAATAAAAGTTTTTTATGTAATAATTCTAAACATTTTCTATAACATCTAGAATATACTCTTTAGTTGTGAACTTTACGTAACGATAAAATACCTGTTTTTATATAACCAATATAATAAAAATAAATTGTGCAATATAATAAACACGTTCATTTATTTAGTATAAATTAAATAAAATCAATTTAATTATTTTATATACAAAATGGTTTTGGTTTATACAACCTTTATATATTGTAACATTTTATATCATTAATTATACAAATAATAAAATTGATTATAGTTAGAAAATTGATCTCGTTTATTTTACAGAGTGGAGATTAATGGACTATAGTCTCTATGCAATTACAAATATTTCGTTCAATTAAATATAGATTTTTATAATTGGTAAACATATTTCTACAAACAAAACTAACATAGAAACAACTAGACATTGAGCACATCTATAAAATATAAAACTTAATCTATGTAAACTTAAATTATGATAAGATTTCAATTCAATATCATTGTTATTATTATTTAAATCATGAGCATTTATATTATTAATTGCGAAGAATTTTTCCAACCAATGATCGTATAGATTAGCTTCACGTATACGAGAAATGCTTAAAAGTAAACAATAAAATTAATTAAATTAAAGTATATTAATATATTTACATTGTATTAAATATTGCTACATAAGGTGATCCCTTCACAAAGCCAATAGCATTTGAAAATAATATTAATGTATTTGATTCATGATCATTTGGTAGATAATATTTAGTAATATTGTATGTTTTTAAAACATATTTAATTCTATTTCTTAGAGCTATAATAGAATATTTACTGTCGTGTCTCTTTAAATAGTCAAATATATTGTGTTCTGTTTCAATATAATTAAATAATGTTTTCCCATAGAATTTATTATAAGCATCCTATAAAATAAATCAATATTTGAAAAAATTTGTTTCAAATGTAAATTCTAACAATTTATAAATTACTAGAATGTCAACATCAGCCGAGTGCTTGTTTACAACTATTTTGAGTCCATCTGTATATTGACTTTCAATCAATTGATCGATGCTTTCAATCCTATGCTCCACAGGAACTGTGATTAACGAATAGATTATTCCTGAATATAGTATATGTAATACAATTATCATAAATATCCAGGTAACAAATAGAATATTATTTGGGTGTTTATTAATCAGATGAGAATACTTTTGTCTAAAATATATTACAAATACATTCCAACATAACGTGTATTTATTATCGGATTTATAAATAGTATTGATAGTGAATATTATGGCAATGAATAGTGTGATTGTGGTTAGGATTGAGAGCCAAATATAACTATCGAAGGGTTGCAACAAATTATTAAATCGATATATTTTAGGAAGAGGTGACGTAAATGAAAGTTGTGAAAAATAGTATGGAATACTAAAATCCATAACAGTTTTCCGTTGTGGTGTCATTACTAACGTACAGGAGATATCCGCTACCTATTTAATAAGTAAAATAAACAAAATGTACAATATACTTTTCCCAAAAACATTAACGGAATTCAGGATATCACAATAATTACAGGATATTAATAAATACCTTGGTGTGTAATTTCCCAACTACTCCCGGCCACGTATTGTTAACCGGTTGTGAACCCCAAACTCCGTTGCAATTTATTATATTGTAGGTTATGTTCAAATATTTTCCAATTGCCTCCAACATCATTACATCTGTACCACTTTTAAATTTACATTTATTATCTTGGTCATCACAATCGAGTAATACATAAGGTGGAACCTAAATTTAAATAAATGTTAATTATCAATATAATATTTTATATTATTATTATTAATGTGTATTTATCACTTACATGATTTATAGCAACTTTGAGCATTTTACCGTTAATTTCATTCATTTTAATGATTATACAAATAATATTATTATTTTTTTATTTATATTTATAAATCAAAAATTGTAAAATTTTATTAAAAATTCAAAGGAAATTATTTTATAAAATCTCAACATTAATGTAAAATTTTATTCATAGATTTAATTAATATATGTTTTTAGCTATAAATAGATGTATTCAATAAAATAAAAATAATGTAGATAATATAATAAACCGTTTATTTATCTAGCTTAAATAAATAATAAAAATAAATTGTTTTTGTAGACATAATGTTTATAACAATAAATGCATATGCAGTATTAATATAACATTAATATAACATGGAGCATAAATTAATATAGATTTGGTAAATATTATACATTTATATAACAAAATCCAATTAAAATAATTAGAATTAAATCGTTTAATAATAACAATACAACATAACAATATAACATTAAATATACAGTAATCAAATCATTGAAAAATTTAAATTATTATTTTTAATTTGAGCATGCATAATTGAAATACATCATAAATATTTCTATAAACAAAATTAACATCGACAACAACATACCCTGAGCACATCTATTAAATATAAAACTTAATCTGTGATAACTTAAATTATGATAAGATTTCAATTCAATATTATTATTATTATCGAAATCGTTATCATTTATATTATGAATTGTGAAAACATTTTCGGTCCAATGATTATATAGATCTGCTTCACGTATTCTAGAGATACTTTAAAAATAATCTTGTTAATTTAATTAAAATAAAACTACATGATATATCGTACACTAAATTAAATATTGGCAAATAAGACGATCCTTTAATTAAACCAATAGAACCTATAAGCGAAGCTAATTTATTAGACTCTGGGTCATTCGATAAATAATACTTGGTTGTATTTTATGTTTTTAAAGCATATTTAATTATTTTTCTATGCTCTATAACAGAATATTTCCCATAATTTCTCTTCAAATAGCCAAATGAATATTTGCCATCATTTTAATATAATTAGATATTGTTTTACCACTGGCGTTGTTATAATTATCCTATAAAACAAATTAATAAATATAAGATATTACTGTAGTTAATTTTATAATCAATATATACAAGTATGTATTGATAAACAGAGTCCTGTCGGACAACAATTTTGAGTCCATCTGTATTTTGACTTTCAATCAATTGATCGATGCTTTCAATCCTATGCTCCACAGGAACTGTCATTAATGAATAGATTACTCGAGAATATGCAATGTTTAATATAATTGACATTAATATCCAGGTACAAAATATAATATTATATGGATGTTTATTAATTATATGAGAAGATTTCTGTCTAAAATATATAACAAAAACATTCCAACATAACCTGTATTTATTATTGCATTTATTGATCATATTTGTAGTGAATATAACGGCCATTAATAGTGTGATTGTGGTTAAGATTGAGAGCCAAATATAACTATAAAATGGTTGCAACAAATTATTAAATTGATATATTTTAGGCAGAGGCGATGTAAATAAAGCATGATCAAAATCGTATGGAAAACAATAATCAATAACACTTTTTCTCTGTATTGTCATCGTTAAACGATAAGCAATATCAGCCTCCTATTAACCTAGCGATTACACACTTATTCCCCTCCTTACTAAAACATTCTTGGCTGAAAATCCTGCCAGCACAAATAAATGCAGTTATGCCTGATTTACAGGAGGTGTAGATGGCAGTTAAATAGAGAGCATTACTCAATGTGTAGTGCTTGTATAGGTTTGTGTGCATTGTGTGTGCAGTGGTATATAGTTATACGCATTAGGCATTCATGGCTGGATTCTCTGCCAATTTTGGCGCTCAATTTATGTGGAGTTCAAACATAGCCTTATATGCAGTGACGCGCGCACACTGAAGGTATAGATATAAAGTGCTATACATTTAAGGCTTACTGGCAGACTTTTTAGCCAACATTTTGTGTTCAATGAAACGCATTTATAGAGTACTGAAACAGTGCTGATTGGGTGCTAATGGGTAACAGAGTTTATGCATGTATTTGTAATTAAAAATAATAATTAATTTTTATTTTAATGAACATTTATTCAAATTAAAATTGTTTGATTAGCATTTATACATAAAATAGAAATAATTATAAAATAAAATAAAAGTGTAAATTCTAAACACATATAATAGTTAATAAATTGGGATATCCTTAATTAATTATGTATATCCCAATTTACATAAGATAATTAAATTTAGGACAATTTAGTTTTTGTTGATTGAGATGTGTTTATATTTAAAGTAAATAAATCATGCGTCCATCAATAAATAATCAAAATAAATCACTGCCATCACTAATGTTTTCAATGATTTGTTCAGTATCTGTTGAATGATCTGAGACTTCTATTTCTTCACAATCTTCATCATTAGCAATATCTTCAGCACTATCATCATTAAGCAGATCCTCGAGTTGTTGTCGAGTTAATATGTTTTTCCGACTCATTATTATCACTTTGATAAAATATATTATAAACAATAACTATTAATTTATTTAATAAATTTTTCATAAAATTCAAATCCGATATCTGTAATTAATTAAGGATATCGGATTTGACAATGTTTTAATTATTTATAATTAAATAATACTTGATTTGTTATACATTTGTTTATAAATGGCTGGCACTTATCTCACAAACAACTAACAAAGAGAACTCACTATCATTGCATTGTGAGCCAAACCTAACATATATTTAGCATTTGATTGCATTGTGCATATAAACCTGTACACTGTTTGAGTACACTATACATGCGTTTGCATTGAACACAAAATGTTGGCTAAAAAGTCAGCCACAATGCCTTTAATGTATATCACTTTATATTAGTAACTACAGTGTACGTGCGTTACTGCATATAAAGCAATGATTGAAGCTCTCATAAATTGAGCGCCAAAGTTGGCAGAGAATCCAGCCATGAATGCCTAATCCGCATATCTATATACCACTACACACATTATGCACACAAACATACACATACGTCTGTATTGACCCTAAAGTAGTGATATGAATACAGTGTCATACATCGCCACTCAATATTAGAGTGAACACCACTGAAAAGCCACTGCAGTGAAGATGAACAAATAGTGTGTAGATTGACGCGCCACTCCGTTTGAACTAAAAATGCACTGATTTGTTAAGGATTTAAAAAGTTACTCGTTTGACATACTGGCAGGATTTCTAAAGTGACCTCTGTTAAACAATTAATTACTTGGACACTAGACATGTAAATAAAGTTTTGTTCAATCTAAAAATTGCTCAAAGGTTTGGTTGAGGCATTCCTAGAGTTTTTTAAGGCTGACTCTTAAGACTGATTTTTAAGAAGAGTTTTAGATGTCATTTATAAAAAGTCAGCCAAGAAGTTGATCGCTAGGTTAAGTAACAACTATTATAAAATATATTTAATTATTGATATTAAATTATATATACCCTGTCTTGTAATTTTCTAATAACTCCCGACCACGTATTGTTTACAGATCTCGTACCCCAAACTCTTTCACAATTTATAACATCATAAGTTATGTTTAAATATTTGCCAATTGTTTTCAATAATTTAACATCAATTCCATCTGATAAATCACACTTATGAGTCATAAGTTATGACCTTGCTCATCACAATCGAGAAATATATAAAGTGGCAGCTTTTATTAAATAAATAAGTATTAAGTATAATAATTAAGTATACAGTAATAATAAAATGGTTACGTACATGATTTATGGCCAATCTAAGTCTTTTACCGTTAATTTCGTTCATTTAATTAACGATAATTATTATTTAATTTATAATTATAGAAATTTAAATCAATAATAAACTGAATTTTATTTTATTAAGCAATTGATAGTAAAACAGAAATGTAAAATGTTTACTTATCAACTGTTTATAAATAATATATTGTATACCAATATTTAACTATCGATTTAAAATACTAAAGTAAATATTAAAATACAAAAATGATATATATTTGATTAAAATTTTATATTATAATATATGCTATAGTTGCCCTATTAATATTAATCTATTGTATAATTTAATTAAATCCTATTTCATCTTATTGAAACTTTTATGTAAATAATATATTAATATTAAACCAGCATTATTAAAATTTTTGATATTTGTATAATAGGTGTGTATGTACAACTAATAAAATTTTAATACTTCATTATCAATTTAATTAATTGTATAATTACATTTTTTTAAATTCATAATTATATTAAAATACATTATTTAATACATTATTTAAAATACATTTATTACTAATAAATTATTTAATTCCTTTTAACAAAATATAATAGTGCTCATAAACATTTATAAACAATATAATTATTAATTTCATACATTAAATGTAATTAAAGTTGCTTGTTAATGTTTTTGTATCTAATATATTTAGAATGTTATTGATAAAATAATTCTAATGATAAATTAAATAAATTTATTTGCAATTATGAGAGTCAATATGTCATGCATTAACTACAGTAGTTAAACAACATGCAATTCATCGTGCCAAATCCAAATATGATAAAATAATTTCACAATTAATTGTGGAATATTTACATTGTATGATAAAATAGTAATACATTATAACATATAATTTAAAACAAACAAATTATTGCCAGAAATGTCAACAAAACAATTTGTTAACTTAAATATAAAATTTTATAATTCTTAAAAATATTTCCACAAACAAAACTAACATAGAAATAATAAAACTCTCAACACATCTCAAAAATATAAAACTTAATCTATAATAACTTAAATCATGATAAGATTTCAATTCAATATCATTGCTATTATTATTTAAATCATGATCATTTATATTATGCATTGCGAAAAACTTTTCGAGCCAATGATCGTATAGATTGGCTTCACGTATACGAGAAATGCTTAAAAGTAAACAAACAAATTAATTAAATTAAATTTTTAATTAATTTTAATTGATATATTTACATTGGATTGAATATTGCTACAAAAGGTGATCCTTTAACAAAGCCAATAGCAATTGAAGCCAATATTAATCTATTTGATTCATGATTTGATAGATAATGCTTGGTAATATTGTATGCTTTTAAAAAATATTTAATTCTATTTCTTGAAGCTATAATAGAATATTTACTATCGTTTCTCTTTAAATAGTTAAATATAAAAGTTGATTTTGTTTTAATAAAACTAAATGTTGTTTTTCCATTGGATTCATTATATGCTTTCTATAAAATAAAGTAATATTTTTAATATTTGTTTAAAATGTAAATTTTAACAATTTATAAATTACTAAAATATCAGCAACAGCGGAATGTTGTTGTACTACTATTTTGAGTCCATCTGTATATTGACTTTCAATCAATTGATCGATACTTTCAATCCTATGCTCCACAGGAACTGTCATTAATGAATAGATTGTACCCGAATATGAGGCGTGCAATACAACTGACATTAATATCCAGGTACAAAATATAACATTATTAGGATGTTTATTAATTTTATAAGAAACTTTTTGCTTAAAATATATGACAAATACATTCCAACATAAAGTGTATTTATTATTGGATTTATAGATAGTATTGTTAATGAATATGCAGGCAATGAATAGTGTGATTGTGGTTAGGATTGTGATGAGCAAAGCCATAAATGTGTTTTATCTGATGGTATTTGGCACGATGAATTGCATGTTGTTTAACTACTGTAGTTAATGCATGACATATTGACTC